>OY253752.1:10150741-10288241 GCA_958009045.1 Oxytorus armatus
TTATAGGCAATGAAAAAATCAAAATGCCATTTGATCCAAAGAAAAATTGTTATTTTTCATTCTTCCACGTCGATGTTTGATGAATAAGGCAAAATTTGGGCATCAAAAATTTCGAAAGTTGAGGTAATGGTTGAAAAAAATGATACTAAAAAGAAAATTCTTAATTAGTAATAATATAATGAAATGTTACGTTATAATATTATGGGTTAAAATTTATTATTATTTTTATATTATTAATAAACGGAACCAAGTCAGATTTTTTTATGAAGCTTTGGGGGGGGGGGGGGTTACTTATATCAGCGCTTAAAGACACATTAAGTCTAGATTTTTGTAGGCAATGAACAAATCAAAATGCCATTTGATGCAAAGAAAAATTGATATTTTCCATTTTTCCACGATGCTTGATGAATAAGTCGAAATTTTGAAATTCAAAAGTTCGAAATTGAATACTAAAAAGAAAAATTCTCAATTAGAAATAATATAACGAAGTTTCACGTTGTTATAAGATATATGATATAATAATTTTTAATTACACAATTGAAAAATTGTATTATTACAAATTTGTTATTATTATATTATTAATTAACGGAATCAAGTCAGATTTTTAATGAAACTTTGGAGGGTTTACTTGTATCAGCGCTTAAAAACACATTAACTCAGATTTTTATAGGCAATGAAAAAAAAAAATCAAAATGTCATTTCGATGCAATGAAAAATTGATATTTATTAAAAACTTGGAATTCAAGGTGAATGGTTGAAAAAAAAAATTATGAAATGAAAATTACTTAAAACGGAAGTATTTGAGATCGTTACAGCAGAAGCATTACCATTTATATCATTAGAACAATGATATTATTTATAATGCTCGTGTAATTATAATTACACATCGCGTATCACGTATTCGTAATTATATTACAATAGTTATTGTATTCACGGGTATTATGTCTCTCACAATGATAATATAATACAACAGAATGTGCATTGATGCAGAAATGAAATGTTATGATGATAATAGTGACGTGTTTCTGGTCTTCGCATCAGTTTCACGCGAAGCGAAATGATAGAGCGTCGCAGGTCATATCTTTGGACAATTAAGAGCGTCGAGAAGTGTATATATATATATATATATATATATATATATATAGAAGCGGTGATAGAATTGAATGGGAGATGGAAAGAGAATTTCGAAGAGACGAGGGAGAAAAAGACGGAGATGGAGAGAGGCTCGAACCACAATTCCCCGCGGTGTCACTCGCTTAATTACGATTTCACTCCCCGATAAATCTGATTAAAAGACGTATTCGCAAGTGCCAAGGGGTGTGCATCACAGACATATATAGTCATAGTGATAGCGATCCTTATGCTCGGTACATGTATTTTACTGTCACGGACTAGTGTCTCTCTCTCTCTCTCTCTCTCTCTCTCTCTCTCTCTCTGTCTCTCTCTCTCTCTTCTCGCTCTTCTCGTTCAATTCCGGGTTACTCTTGCTCGTCTGGCGTCATATATATATATATATATATATATATATATATATATATATATATATATATATATACACACACACTATATACCTATATGCTTATATACCTATATATTCACGACAACCCCGAGGCCAAAGGGTAATTTAATATTCGATATTCCGTAGCTCCTCGATATCTCGTTAGGACGAAGCTGAATTACGAACTACTCATTTGTGCGATATTACAGTAAATTTATGGAGTAACGTAAAATATATTAGTGATTGGGTGTCATGCAAACGAAAATCCCTTTGAAAATTACAGTACTACAATATAACTTCAAATAATTATTTTTTCATTCATTCTTTATTGATTTTATGCCAACGATCCGGAATCATTGACATCCCCGATCAGGATAACTATTGTGAAAGATAATATTGTGAATTATTCGATTAATATTCAATTATCCGTAATCATTAAAAAGTCTATTTTTAATTTTTCGCTTTTCTTCATTCGACCGTCCCGCAACTGTTGATGAATATTTTATTTACACATTCGATCTGGAGCAAGAGATGAATACATTTTTTTTTTTTTTTCGATAATTGACTTTTAAATATTTTATTTAAGGGCTCACATGCCTCTGCACACGCTGAAAAACGAGTGAATTTGAACAATCATTATAAAGGTTATATGGTGGAAAAAAATTAAATTGTTGATTTCACATTTTTTTATTAACTTTTCAACTATAAGAAAAAAAAATAAAAACATTTAAAAAAAAATATTAACATTATTTTTTACGGGTTTAAATGGACTACTGATGAAAACCATGGCGCCTCCTTATCAACATCATAACTTCACCAAAAATTATCCAATCTACAAAAATTAAAAAGAATCTAGTGAAATAATGTCGTAGTAATAGTCTGACGGAGAGAATTTTTTTTAATTAATTTTTTTCAAAAATAAAGAATTTACAGCATTTCAAACTTTACTATGCAATTCAAAAAAAAAAAAAAAATAGTGTTTAATCTATCTATATATATGTATATAAAAGGATGTCTGTATGTTTGAGCTTAATAGACTTTGAGACCGTTTGACCGATCACCATGAAAGTTGGTATGCATATGTATTTTTTCATGGAGAAGGTTTTTGCGCTATCCATTTTGTTGTAACTCGCCACTAGATGGCGCTGCAGCACATCAACTTCTATACCGTTCAAACAATCGCCATGAAAATTGGTATACATAGGTATTTGAGCACGAAGAATATTTTCGCCCTATCCATTTTGTTGTAACTCGCCACTAGATGGCGCTGCAGCATATCAACTTCTATACCGTTCAACCGATCGCCATGAATATTGGTATACATAGGTATTCGAGGACGGAGAATATTTTCGCGCTATCCGATTTGTTGTGACCCGCCACTAGATGGCGTTGCGGCACATCAACTGCTATACCGTTCAACCGATCACCACGAAAGCAACAGATCAAAAAATTGCGGTTACGAAATACAAATCAATTGAATCCAGTAGAATTTCTCAATTCATTGGAGCCTGCTGGAATGCCACCGCACCTATTGACGTTGAACGTCGGCTCACCAATACTGCTCCTTCGGAATCTCAACACGCCAAAGTTGTGCAACGGAACCAGACTTTCCGTGAAAAAAACTGATGCCGAATGTGATTGAAGCAACAATAATTAACGGCAAATGTAAAGGGGAAGATGTGCTGATTCCGCGTATTCCAATGATTCCCAATGACTTGCCCTTCACATTCAAACGACTACAGTTTCCTGTGCGCCTTGCTTTCGCGATTACAATCAACAAAGCTCAAGGGCAGTCACCGCGCGTTGCCGGATTGAATTTAGAAAATCCATGTTTTTCGCATGGTCAACTTTATTTTGCTTGCTCCAGAGTAGGGACCCCAAAAACTCTGTACATCTATACACCAAATCAGAAAACCAAAAATATTGTTTATCCACTCGCGTTACGCTAAATGTTAGCATTAGTTAAAATTATTTCAAGTTCAATTATACATCATCCATTTTTATATATACACAGGTAAATAAATATACACAGGCAGGACAACGTCTGCCGGGTTTAGCTAGTAATTTATAAAAAATTGTCCAACGAAAAAATTAAAAAATCTCACGTCAATCCATAGAGAAAATAATTATCAAGTTCGAAAAAAAATATTTAAAATTGACTGAGTTGTCGTGCTGACATTGCCTAAAAACGTTGTTTCGAGAAAAACGCGTTTAAAGTTTTTGGTAAGTACAACGTAACTTTACGGGCTAGTCTCCCATTATTCCTATAACGTGCAGCTTTTTTTTTTTTCTTTTCTTAAAACCATACAGAATAAAAATCTAGAAAAAAAATCGATTTTTCAAAAATTTCAGGGGCATGTGAGCCCTCAAGAAACGTTTTTTTTCCATTTCTTTTGTTAAATTGATGATTTTAAAATTTTTTCGTATTTATCTTCGGTGAATGCCGATATACGAAAATAGGATTTAGCAAAAAGAACTTGTTATACACGATCATCACTCTATCTCTCCCACTCCCTCTCTCTCTTTCTCTCTCTCGGTCATCCATAGGATCGACGAGCTTTTTTCGCGTTAGCACATATAAAATTAATATGTCGAGTCCCACGGCGAATAGGGGGAGAGGGCACGAGCAAAGGCGTGTGGAACACACGCGGTAACGATGAGATTAATGTGGTGCCACGGGGGAGCGCGGCAGCGACCGAGAATGAGGAGTTATTATATATATTAGAAAACACGTCCAGTAAAACATCGAACGCCGTATACGAGGTCTGTTCAAAAAGTATCGCAAATTTTGAATTTCCGCGGGCTACGTATATTCGATTTTCGATTTTTTTGTGGCGTTAGGTTGGCACTCGTGTCCCTCACTTATGCTGAAAAGATCGGCCATTTTGAATGTTTAGCTAATTGTTGACAGCTGTTTTGGTTAGACGTGTTGTGGCTTGTCTTCGATTTTTGCCTATTCCAGAAAAAGCAGCTACCATTGCGATGATTGAGCTTTGGTTTCCACGTCATAACCATAAACCCATGAATCGTCACCAGTTATGACCCTCTGGAGCAAATTTGGGTCGTCGCGGACCGAGTCCAACAGCTCCTTAGCAATGTTAACGCGACACTGTTTTTGTTCGAAATTGAGCAATTTGCAATTGAGCAATCATTGGTAAAAATTGAATAGCACGAGCCAATCGATATGTTTAGTTCCTCAGCAACTTCTCTAACGTTGATTCGACGACTGGCCAATATTATTTTCTTCACTTCATCAATGTTTTCGTCTGTTGTTGATGTGCTCGGGCGTTCGGAACGCATTTCGTTGTTCGCATCTTCTCGGCCGTCTGAGAACATTTTGTAACACCGATAAACGTCGCTTTGGTCCAAGGTAGCTTCACCATATGTCACAGTCAACATTCGGATTGCAACCGCGCACTTAATTTTGTTTTTCACACAAAATTTGATACAGATTCTTTGATCCATTTTTTGGAATAGGCAAAAATCGAAGAAAAGCCAAAACACGTCTAACCAAAACAGCTGTCAACAATTAACTAAACATTCAAAATGGCCGATTTTTTCAGCATAAGTGAGGGACACGAGTACCAACCTAACGCCACATAAAAATCGAATACCGAATATACGTAGCCCGCGGAACTTCAAAATTCGCGATACTTTTTGAACAGACCTCGTATATAATATAGTATGTGTACGCGAGAAACGATGCCGCGCGCGACGAGCAGGGGTGTTTTCTTGAAACCAGCAGTGTCACGACAAAATGAGAAGCTCGAAAAACTTTTGCGTCTCTCGCGCGAGACGCGAATGAATATTACGAAGGGCAAAGACGTAATTTATAATAGAAGTTCTTCTCGTGCGCGCGCTAACCCAACGTCAGCTGCACACACAGTGTGTCGTACACGGACGCATTTTTTTTTTTTTCCCTGACGTTATTTCATTTCAATATGTCGTTTCACTATACATATATATACAAATATTATAGGAATTCAAATCAGAATGTTGATTAATGTTAGCGTAAGAAAAGTCCAATAAGGCGCTGCCTCTTTTTTTTTTTTAAATCCAAACTTTTCAACTTTATTCACCGAAAAAGGAAGATTTCATCTTTAATTCCTATTTTTTTTTCTTATTATTATTATAAAAATATAACGGAATCACGGACTTTAGAAAGGAAAACTATTATTTCGATCTATCGAGAGGGGGAAGACGTTTTAAAATTTGATTTAAAAATTTTTTTCTTTCTTTCTTTTAGCAATTTTCGAGTCAAGGACTCATATACCGCTGCGCGCGCTGAAAACCGAGTAAATTTAACAACTTATTATAAAGGCCATGTGTTGAAAAAAAAATTAAATTGTTGATTTCACATTTTTTATTAAATCTGCAACTATAAGAAAAACAAGTTTTTTTCTTATTTTTAAAAATTTTGTATATTAACATTATTTTTTGGGGGTTTAATAAATGAACTACTGATGAAAACCATGGCGCCTCCTTGTCGACATCATAACTTCACCGAAAACTATCCAATCTGGATAGTTTTCGGTGAAAAATAAATAAGAATCTAATAATGTAATCGTAATAATCTGACGGAAGGATTTTTTTTTCTCAAAAATAAAGAAATTACAGTATTTCAAACTTTAGTATGCAATTGAAAAAAAAAAAAAAAAAAAAAACAAATTAGTGTTTAATAATTTATAAAAAATTGTCCAACCAAAAAATTAAAAAAACCTCTTGTCAGAACATAGACAATGTAATTTTCAAGATTTAATCGAAGAAAAAGTTAAAAAATATTAACAAATTGACTGAGTTATCGTGCTGACACTGTCTAAAAACGTAGTTTCGAGAAAAACGTGTTTAAAGTTTCTGGTAGGTACAACGTGAACGTACGGCTAGTCTCCCATTTCAGCTATAACTCTCTAACGTAGTGGAATTTGAGTAGAAGTTTTTTTTTTTTTTTTTGAGAAATTCAGAAAGAATTTTTACGGTAATATAAACCGTAAAAATTTTATACTCCTCATAAGTTAAAGTTCAATATCTCAAGAAATATTAATCTAAGCAATTGGTTCGATAGGACCTTTTTTGTAGGAAATTGAATTTCCATCAAATTTTTCATTTACATTTTTTTCGTAAAGTTAATTGTTTCCGAGATAACAGCAACAAAAAAACGAGAATTTTGGGTAAAAATCAACTTCAGTGACGCGTACCAACTCACCAGTACAATTTACACTTTCGCCGCAACAGGCACTGTTCTAGATTGTTTCTGATTTCTTTCAGATTCTGAGTAAATCGAAACCAACAACAATATAATAGCATAAAATGCGGCTGAGTTATAGAATTAAAAAAAAAAAAAAAAAAAAAAAATCGATTAACGTGTATTTTAGATGGAAAATCTTTTCACGCTAAGGGAAAGTATTTAGAATTAAAATTAAGGGCTGTAACTTTCAGGGAATTTCTTTTTCGACATATCCAACAAAATTTCAGGTGGGGACTTGGAAAAACAAATAGTCGAAAAAAAATCGCCCTAGTGTACATGTATGCATGTTCGACACATTAGTTGACAGATAGTGTATATATAGTAGCGGCGTTGAACCTGAAGACAGATGGGATCGATCAGTGCACAGTAGGGACAATCTCGGATTCGTGGAGACTGATTACACCTGTATAGGGGCTGGGAGAGCGAGAGGGAGAGAGAGAGAAGGAAGATCGTCGTCACTCCGATCGGTCAGAGAGGGATCTCCCTCCTATCTCTTCTCAGGCCTGAATACACACAGTCGCGAAAGCGGGGGTGAGTAAACAATCGGGTGATTGGGAAGTCCCATCGCACAGTGCATCGTTGAATTCACCAGGAGGGTTAATTAATAGTCGAGCACGTGCTGGTAATCCGTACTGAACCGACAGCTTCATGGGGGTGAGAAACGTGCTTGACTTCTCTCTCTCTCTCTCTCTCTCTCTCTCTATCTCTCTTTGTTCTCCTGTGCAATCACCCTTCGCGAAAGCCACTTATGAGCTCAAATGTATTGCAGGTCAGCAATGTCAGTGACCGGATGAAAAAAAAATTAGTGTGTAAATTGAAACATTCATATTGCATCCTCATCATATATCCTCGTTTCGCAAACTTTCGTATATGCCCGTGTAAAAAAAAAAAAAAAAAAAAGAGTCTATCGTGAGACCGTCGAGATCTATCAGAATCGTCCACCAAATATCCGTCTACGTGGACGCGCTTCCAGATGAAAAGTCCACGGTATTGAAGTTCGTCAAAATCGCGTTTTAAAAATTGAAATTCTATTTTTATAACACAATGCCAGAAAACTTTCGTATCGGTTGACATTTCGTGGACTATCCGCGCGGACTTTGAGCGGACTTGAGAAAGTCAATGGCATTAAAGTTTTGCAAAATTTTTATTACAACTTTCGTTGACTAATAAAAAAATCGACGAGATAAATTGTTTACCTGTTAATGGTATAAGCACGCATGACAATAGAACATTGACAATTTAGTCAATCATTCTTTACATCGACACGAATCGATTGACATATAGTTTATCCCGGTGACAACTTTTCTGAATTAATTTTAAAAAGTTTTTGTCTGTCGGGAATTTTCGCGCTCGAGTACGAGATAAATTGTTTATTTGTTAATCCTGTGTGAACACGCATGACAATAGAGCATTGACAATTTAGTCAATTATTCTTTACATCGAGACGAATCGATCAACGTATTGTTTGTCCCGGTGACGACTTTTGTTGATTAATAACAAAATTGATGAGATGAATTGTTTACATGTTAATGGTATAAACACGCATGACAATAGAGCATTGACAATTTAGTCAATTATTCTATACATCGAAACGAATCGATCTACGTATCGTTTGTCCCGGTGGCAACTTTTGTTAATTAATTTTTAAAATTTTTGGTACGTCGCGAACTCTCTCGCGCTCGAGTACGAGATAAATTGTTTATATGTTACTGGTGTGTGAACACGCATGACAATAGAGCCTTGACAATTTAGTCAATTATTCTTTACATCGAGACGAATCGATCGATATATATTTCGTCTCGGTGACAGCTTTTGTTGACCGATGAAAAAAATCATAGGCTTATGAAAAACTGCGCCGGGCTCGACCGTATACCTGCGAATATCGTTCAGCCGTTTATGACGCCCTATACTGCACTATACCAAAACGCGTAACAGGCACGCTCGCAACCTTCTCCCGGCGGACGGCCGCGTCTGCTAGGTCTGTCTGCTAGCTTCAGCGTCATAACGAAAATAGATTTTTTTATAACATTCCTCCCCCTTAGGGTTAAATTTTCGAAGACAAAAACGTTAATACCTTTTCTTTGGGATGTTCATTAAGGAGTGTTGAGCCTAAATGGGTAAAAGAAGCGAGAGCAGTAGTGAAAATAAAAATTTGAAAAAGCTATTTTCGTTGCGTTCCAACGATGCAAACTTCGGCATCATGAAGAAAAAACAAAATTGATTTTACATACGGGGTTACCAGAGACCCCGTAGTCGCGATCTCGGGTTAATTATTAATAATGCAATAAATTCATTAATATAGTTATCTCGACGTACCGATAACACAGTAAATTAAAAATATATAACAACAGATAACATTTTTTATGTTAAATCGAACAACATCGTTAATTCGATTAGTTTGAATCGACATGAAAATTTATACTGACAATGACGTACGAGAAACGTTTAAGTTGAATATTTTTTTGCTTTTCTTCTTGGGGGTTTTTTTTTTTTTTTTCTTATCAATTCATTCGCTGATTGATCGTACATTTAATAAGTTTATTTGAACTTTGCCCGTTTTGCGAGCACGCGAGAGAGGGAAGTTGTTGCTCTTCCGGGGCGTATCAACTATTTGTATATATTTATACATATATATATGTGCATGTCCATCACGAGGAATCGTATCGTTCGTGCTTCGCAACAGCAATATGCCAGTAGAGACGAGGGTGCAGTGAGAAAGAGCGAAAGGAAGGGGTGAGGGGGGGGGGGGGGGAGAGATTGATAATAGCTGTCTCAGCTACTTTATACACATTATTACATATTTTACTGTTAACACGATATATTCCTTCAGCAAGCGTTTAAGCTGCTCAACTTTTTCACAGCCTTTTATTTCAGCTGGCAACGCATTATACATTTTCACGCCTTCATAGTACATACTTTTTCGCGCACTTTTCGTTCTTCTAAATTGTATTACTATATTTTCGGCTTGCCGTGTTTCCCGACCACTCCTCGTAGTCCAGTCATTACGTCGAAAAAAACGGGTTAGAAAGGAAAATGAACCGGAAGAGCTGATTTTTGGATATTGTGTGTGGGGGGGGCTTAGAAAAGCTTAACTTCAAATTGTCGACCAAGATTTCCTATGTGCATTCTCCGCCATCTTGAAAAAGGGTTATTTGTCGTTTTTTTTGCAATAACTTGGCTCTCCGTCGAGATACGAAAATTGCGGTGGGATACTTTTTTGTTCCGTTTTTTACGCTCCACAATTTAGGTCATATAGATTTTTCACCTACTGTTCATCGTTGTTGAGATATCGAACGAGAAAGTAAAAATATTTTTTTTCTACAAAAACCACCAACATATTTTTAAAGATTGTTAAATATAATTTTACAGTTTTTTGTCAAATTTACGTAAAAAAGTATCTAAGAAAAAAGTAAGTTAATAAAAAAGCAAACATATGAAAATATATATAGGTATATATATTTTCATGTTTCACAGTCGCGGCTCATTCTTGCCGTCTCCTCTTTGTGCGGTGATTCGCACGTTGTTCATGCTCGCCCGTCGATTTATATACATGTGTGTATATAAATGTGTACAGCCAAAAACAAGTTTCACTACCTGAATTTTTTACTTTCTCGTTCAATATCTCAACAACGATGAACGGCAGGTGAAAAATCTATATGACCTAAATTATAGAGCTTAAAAGAAGCAACGAAAAAGTATCCTATCGCAATTTTCGTATCTCGACGGAGAGCCGAGTTATTGCAAAAAAACAAAATTTAACACTTATTTCAAGATGGCGGAGAACGCACATAGGAAATCTTGGTCGACAATTTGAAGTTAAGCTTTTCTAAGCCCCCCCCCCCCCCCCCCACACACAATATCCAAAAATCAGCACTTTCGGTTCATTGGCCTTTCCAAATGTATATAATGGCTGGACTATCGTTCCTACTATTTGTAACCGATTTTTTAATTCTTTTGGCAGCAAATTCTTTAAAGGGAAAGAGAAAGAGTGAGTGAGAGAGGGGGGGAGGGAGCGGGAGAAGGCGATGGGCGGCGAGGGGGAGAGAGAGAGCGTGTTGCAGACAGGGCTTGTTACAGACTGACAGGCAGATCGCCGTCAGAGTTCCCGACAGCAAAAGAGGGCCTCCCCCCTCCCGATTAGTGTAGTTAGGGTTTTGTCAAGAAACTTGGCTTCCTATAGCTGTATCTACGATTTTACATTTAAATAACGTCGAAAAACATATGCACGTCACCCGAACGACTTTTTTTTCCCACAAATTCCATGCCACAACAACAACAAAATCATGGACGAAAAAAAATATATACACGAGTATCAGAAACCAAAAGAAATTTATAAAATCTAAAAGTAAAAAAAAAAACGTTATCACAGTTGGAAAATAATTGTGAACGTGATTATTTAAAAAAAAAAAATCAAAGGACGTAAAATATAATTGCGGATGTAGTATTGACTGAAGCAAGTGAGATTTATCGTTTGTTCGTTTTTTTTTCTTTCTCATTTTGTGTTTTTTATTTTCGCAATTTGCAAAATAATCTGTTTTTTTCCCCTCGCCGCTGAAATCGCGCGGCTCTCTGACGGATCGCTTGTCTTTCGCGGGCGCGTTTCGGCGAACTTCACGAGAGATATCTCAGCAAATTTGTCACTCTGATCAGGTGATCAGGTGTACGCATATGACGCGCCGCGTTATTCCTCCCGTCCTCGCAGAATCCCGAGGGCTTTCAACGAACAAAAAATCAGTATTCTCTCCTGGCATAAATTTGACGTAAAAAACAAGTCATAAAACTCACGTGCCGTGGATAAACGTGGAGGGGGTACGGAGATAGTATAGTCATGTGGTACATTCATTCCGTAGAACGTATATGGAACATTCCATGCGAACAGGAAATTCTAACTACACGTTTCGATTTAGTTGCTGATTTTTTTTTATTCCCGTACCTCAGAACGAAACTCGTTGTGTTCTTTTTTTATTTTTTTCAAATTTTTTATCATAAATAATTTTGAAGTTATGAATTTTTTAAATAACGGATAATTTCGTAGATCGCAGTAGATGTTTCAAGTCGACCCTTCGACTTTTCCATTCGGCTGACAAAAATAATGATGAAAGTTGAACTATTCAAATTTATCGTCATTACATTAACGATTTGGATTTTTTTTTTTTTTTTTTCAGATTTCCCGACTTGTTTCTAGCGAAATTCTGGTGTCAAATTGAAGAAAAAAATGAAGCATCCAAAGTATCGTGGTAATTGCTATGAAGAAGAAATATTGAAAAAGTCGTACACACGAAGATTATATTATATTTGTGGTTAAAAAAAAAAAAAGAACAAAAAACGAAGCCACAAAAGAAGATTCGAGAAACGTTTATTTTTTTTTTGAATCATTCCGCACAAGAATCCCTCGGTCAAAGACCGTTCCACTACAATTGGATTATCCCATATACATTTCTACACCTATAGAAACATGCACGCAGGTATAAACGCCAAGTGGATCTCTCGTAATTCGTACCGCCGGGAATTACGACTGGAGAGACTGTGTATACCTGCCTCGCGGGACAAATCTCCGTTGCTTGCTCTCGTGCTATATACATGCGTGCAATGTGTGTCGCGAGAAAAAGAGAAATAACGAGATAGAGAGAGGGAGAGAGAAAAAGACGGATAGGAAAGCTCGTGTCGTTGTCCATACGTTGATAGGATCGTCACAGACCCATATAAATATCTATGCTATGTACCAAGAGTAAATCTATGTGAAACTATACATATATATAGGAGATCAGGGCAAAACGACCCCAAATTCTTTGCTTGTAATCCAAAAATATATATTTTTTGTTATCGTATGTTTCAACGTATACTCTTGCGGGTTTTTACGTACGACCCTTAGCAATTTTTCCTCCTATCACTCCCTCACTCTACTATGCTAAGCTAACTTAACTATTATGTTGAAGTTTAGATCGTTGGAACGCAACGGTTGAACGCAAAAAATAGGTTTTCGAAATTTTCATTTTCGGGTTTGCTCTCGCTTCTCTGGCCCATTTAGGTCCGTGTTCTAAATGGACACACGAAAAGAACGTTTTAACGATTTTTATTTTCGAAAATCCAACTTTAAAGGGGATGAATGGTATAAAAAAATATATATTTTCGTCGCATTCCAATGATGCAAACTTCAGCATCATACCTAACTTTCCGTAGCATCCGCAGCTGCTTTATAGCTATACCGTATCGTATACGCTATGGACACGGCGAAACTGCGAAAAACCCGTGCCGATAGAGACGATTTTTATTCTTTACTGAATTCCAGTTGTCTTATCATCAGAAACTCAGAAAAACTGCCACCCGCTCAGTAGTTGGCGTACAGGTCAGTGCTAAGCGGTTACCGTTCCCAGTACTGACCGCGGCCAATACCGCTTAACGGAGAACACCACTGTGACCCCCTGTTTTTTTCACATTGTTCAAGAATTTTTTTTTGTGGGAAAAAAAAGAGATATTCGAAAAATTTTTTTTGGTTTTGTTCCTTGTTTATTAATGTATCAAAAAACATTTTTTTTCACATTTTTTCACGCCGCATGGTGGCGCTGGGGAAGCTCTCGCGTCAGGTGCTGTCATTTCCGCGGCACGCAGCAGAACTCTCTTCAACGTCGATCTGAAAAAAATACCGAGTGTTTTCGTTAATAATATGATATTTTGAAGAGAAGTACACAGGGATTTGGAAAAATATTGTTTCAAATCCCTGTGTACTTCTCGTCAAAATATCATATTATTAACGAAAACACTCGGTATTTTCTTTCAGATCGACGTTGAAGAGAGTTCTGCTGCGTGCCGCGGAAATGACAGCACCTGACGCGAGAGCTTCCCCAGCGCCACCATGCGGCGTGAAAAATGTGAAAAAAATGTTTTTTGATACATTAATAAACAAGGAACAAAACCCAAAAAAATTTTTCGAATATCTCTTTTTTTTCCCACAAAAAAAAATTCTTGAAAAATGTGAAAAAAAACAGGGGGTCACAGTGGTGTTTTATCCCTTAAAGGGATGGATCACACGTTTCGACCACTTTGAAAACGCGAAATGTACTTTCTCCGAAATGACACAACCGATCGCGATGAAATAAGCTTAGACGCTGCAGTCTGGGCTGCAAAAGGCGGCTAAGCTTATTTAATCCAGATCGATCGTACCGTTTGGAAGAAAGTATCGATAAGAATTTGCGGCTATTTCTCTGGTACTCGTGTGTCACGCGGTACATATGCGCCTTGTAAGATTATTTATTTATTTTATCACTAGGGGGCTCTGCCCCCCTGCGCGCTTCGCGCGCCAACCCCCCGTCGGGCCATTCCATTCGGCGTACCCCCCCCCCCCCCCCCCCCCCGGGACCATTCCATTCGGAGAACCCTCCCCCCTCTCGGGCCATTCCATTCGGCGAACCCTCCCCCCCTCGGGCCATTCCATTCGCCGTACTCCCCCGGTTGGTGGGGAGGGGGGTAGTACGGTGAAGGGAATGACCGCCTCAACTCTTGTACACGGCGGCGGCGGCGAAATAATTATATAATATAGAGAGATATAGACGTTTGCAAAATATTAATTTGAATATGCGAATGACAGATGAGTTGGCAGAAATCTTTCGTTTTTTACAATTTTATATCAAGGAGATCAAATCCTCTTTTCCGTCCACATTTCTTACGTATATACTCCTTGATAGAATAGACCTTGTATTTCCTTTTTTAATTTATAACACACGAAAATCATAATAACACACACATTCGAGATACACTGATATAGTTAACACTTTCGAATCCGAAGCGAATTCACGTCGTATAAGTGCCAATAATGTTCATTTGTATTTTAGTAAATTCCAAGTCACTCGTGATTGATATAACATTAGAAAAAATAAAGATAATTACGCAACTTTTGGCGAAAGAATGGGCCTCCTCGATGGCTCTTTCGTTCTGCTCCGGGGGGTGTCCCAAATACGTGACGAGAGGTGTCCCGAATGTTCCACCGAATGGTCAGTTCGAATGGATCGATATGTGAATTGATTTTTTTCCTATCGATCTTTGTCTCTTGTGCGAGTTCAGATCCTTGGATATTCAAACGTGCTCGAGATCTCGGTGATACGAATGATTGGACAGGTCGGTGTCCCCCCCCCCCCCCCCCCCCCCCCCCCCGAGCGAAAGAGAAAGAGTCGGAGAAATTCGGAGAGAGGTGCCGGCTTTCCCCTCTTCTCGCATACCTCACACTCTTGTTATTTTCATTACGTCACGCACTATGGCTGCTACGCACAATTGCGAGCGCCAAAATAAAAAATATATTCGACATCTCACAGCCTTCCTGCCTTCCTCTTAACATGAGAAATCGCCGAAGCCGCCCACCGATCACGCGCCTACTGCTCTCGGTTGTAATGTTTTAACCTGTAATGAGCGACTCGCATTTGGACATCAAATTGGAAAGATGTTAATTTTAACATATCAATATAGCAAAACTATAGCAGGCGTTTATAGGCAAGACTATAGCAAGAATATAGCAGGCATTGCACATGTGTTCGCATTGGATACCGGACGAAGACGGCGGGGGCGAAAGACGACGGACATACGTCATTATTATTATTATCTGCAAGCGATGCAGATGGCGGCAAAAGGCCTATCCCGGCATTCAAAAGACTCACACTACATTGGTTACCACGCATTATTTCATTATTTTATTTTCATTCCACACATCGAGAATATTTCCTGTTGTAAATTGAAATATCGAAACGAGCATTGGGGGAAGATTATTCTTTCCCTGTGTAACGAAGGGTGAAGAGGTTAACGGGATTATTGCCCGTTGTAGCGATGATGGCCATGAAAGGGTGGTTCGCCCGGAATATGGGAGTCCACTGTAGGCTCAAAGGCAATGCGCTTAATAACGCTGAAATAAATAAAAACAAAACATTACAGGGTTAAACTATTAGTAAGAAATCAGATAAAATTACCTGACCCTCTGTAGTTGCACAACTGCCGCATTTACCAAAGTAACAAAAAAACGCGGTGCCATTTTTTTAAAATTCTTCATTGACACGCGGTTTACAATAATTACTCGACTATACGAAAAAATATTCAAATGTACATTAATATTTAATCATCCTAATCGCAGTACGCGAAATTCAATGATTAATCTTCATTACCTTACGAAAGAATTTTCGAAGGTCTTAGGAAAAAAAAAACACGAGGAAATTCTTTGAACAACAACCAACAAGCCATTGTAAATGGCGATGGAAAAAATAGTTGAAAGTTATACTTACCAGTTGCTGCTCCACCTTCGCTGCCCTCTTCGTTGATTTCGACGAAAGCCTTTTGTTTAATTTGGCTCACTTGCAGCTGGCGACCGGAAGCTATACCGGTGAAGTCGGCTTTCTCGGTGAACATGTCCGCTAATCCCAACTGCGAAAATACAAGATTGGCCCATGTGATTTCGTTTTTAATTTGTTCTTCACCTTTATACGACGATAAAATTGTATTTATCAGTGAAAAGGCTCACCTGTCGGAGTGGCTCTTCGAGGTTAATTTCTTTTTCAATTTTGAATTTCGGCAGGTAGACGTTAATTTCTGAATTATCATAACGGTCCTTTACCAATTTTTGCACGGAGATTTTATTGAAGTTCTCTTCCAATTTTTTAAGACCATCGTTTTTGTTTGGAAGTATGATGAACATGCTAATTGTGTCGTTGTTCTCGCCTTTGCTCTGTGACAACATTTCCCCAATAAAGTTTTTATAACAATTTTTCCATCTCTCTTCTCATAACGCAATTTTGACTATTCATATATTTTATTTACACGAAGAATATTTTTGTCACGCAGAGGATAAATTTACCTTGTAGGGGAGTTCAATAAAGCGGGCATCGACCTCTTCAAGTTCGCCATATTTATAATAGCCTTTCGAATACATAGTCGTTCTGTTCTCCTTCGTGGTACCGTCAACCCAGAAGGGAAACGTGGCGGCAGAGTTGAATTTTGTGGCCCATTCGCCTTTGAAGTAAACCGCATTAACGAGAACGAGAGCCGTGTTCTTATCTACATCGTCTGTGACAAATTATATACACAGATGGTAAAGAATCAATCAAATTTTTATTGACCTTCTCGCCCGTAATTGTGGGCAATGGAAGTCACGCTCATATTGAAAAAAACTCGGTGCACATTGCTTTCTTATTGTTTTATCTCGCTCAGAAATCACCTTCCATGAGCAAGTTATGTTCTTCAATTTTTGCTTCGTCATAGACAGAAAGCTTCGTGATAAAAATAAAATAATGAGGAAGCAATGTGCAAGTTCCTAATTTGCAGCGTTTTCTTTTAACGAATTCGATCTAAACAATTCTGAGGTATCACTGATTGCAAATTCAGTACCAAACATCCTTGTCCCTTCATCCTTTTATGTTCAAAGTTTCGACTCGACAGCTGAAAATTTACTGAAAATTTTCACTCAAGCCACAGAGGTTTTCACGAGACAATTCCACGTTCAATAATTCCGGCGTTTTATCCCCCCCCCCCCCCCCAAGATTGCAAAGAGGGTAATTATTTATTTTTTTTTAACGAAAATATAGCTTTATCTATGAGGAAAAGTAAAGAAAAATGAGTAATTCCAAAGAAATTAGAAAAGAGAGATGCGAGAATATCGTCTTACCCGGCTGAATAATATTTTTTATATGTTTCTTCGTGTTATCCTCGACCCAGTTGTTGATATTTTTGCTCGAACTTTGCGATTCCGCGAAATTCAAAAGCTGCAAACGCGAACGGAACGCGGTCTCGACATCCTCATTGAATCTGGGTTCAATCGTATTAAAATTATCAGAAAGAAATATCTTGTTCGCCAATAGCAGCTCCACTCCCTTATATTCCTGAAATAAATTCAAATAGTATCGCGTTAGTTCTTCCTTTCTCAATTACGGTGATTTTTTTTTTTAATCTTTCTCGTTCTCCCTATTTATTATTGATTGTGTGGCGAAAACTCACGTTCAATCTATCGGTGAGCGACTGAAATCCGACCGTCAGGGCCTCTGAATCGTTTGAAAGTGCGAGAGTTTGGCGCAATTTATCCCTGGTACTAGATCTTGCACCGAAAGACAGCATCGACAAGACTATTGAAGTACTAATCGGCGAACAAATGAGATTGCCGGCAGTCTCCCTGTTGGCAACAACCTGCGAAAAAAATAAGTAAATTTACGTGAATGATTTGTTACTACTTATTTCTCGCCCGTTCTGGCGTAATTAAAGTAATTAAATAAAAGTTTTTAATGTTATAATTATACCTTGTAGAAGTTGCCCGCGAAACTGTTTACACTATCGGTTACGCTATTGAGAGCGGCCTGTTTAGCTTCTGGCGAAATATCATTGTAGACAGTCTTACTACTGTCAACACCCGGATGGACGCTTATCAACGCCACGTGCAACGTCACATTTCCGAGGAACGAAACTGAAGTAAAAAAAGATTGAATGAAATAAATTTATTGAACGTCGTAATTGTATCGTCTGACGAATTTTACATCCTATAATACGAGTTTTGACAGTGCATTTATTTTGAATAAAAGAATTCACACCGAGACGTCCCTTCGATCGGACAATTAAACTAAGATATATTCGCGAGGGTGTAAAATAAAAATGGCGATGATTATTTAATTATGTATATGTTAATATCGTTGTTTTTACTTCATAGATTATAATTTTTTGCAAAGACTTTATCAATTTCTTCGGGTTCTATCGATAACGAACTCTTATTTATTTATATAATTTAGATTCTCGAGAAAGGAATCACGAATCTAAAAGAAAAAACGTGCAAATTAGAAACTTGCACATTGTTACCTCATTGTTTTGTCTCGTTCACAAATTCCCCTCCCTGAACGACTGAGATCATAAAGTTTGGCTTCCTCAGAGGTAGCTTTTGCGAGCGAAATAAAATAATGAGGAAACAATGTTTATTTGTAATTTGCAAATGTACCCATAAGAAATTAATATTTTTCTACATTAAAAAATGAATGTAATTTTAACTCTTCCATCCATTCACACTATATTCAAAACGAATCATCCTTCAATGATACTGCATTAATGAATGGAAAATTAGCCCAAAGTTTTCAAAAATTTATGGAAGTTAAATCAAATCACAAATATTGAAAAATTCAAAATTTTATAAAATCGTAATCCCTATAGCGATTCTTGCGATACTCAATACTAAATATCCTTCATCTCGAACGCATTTATGTAGAAAATGTTTACTCTGTTTTCACTATAGCTGAAAATTGACGACAGTCAAACACCGATCCGAGATATGTTTGGAAGATTTCAAAATCGCTTAAAAACTCGAACCCTCCAGTAATTTCAAATGAAAATTCCATTAAAACGAATATATGGCATTTCGAAAAGAAAAACATTATGATAAAATTTTGACACTGTCGATATATACGTGTGTTTTACTTACGCCAACGCATGTTGAATTTGTAGCGAAAATTCGTAACTTCTTAATGAAACTTCGACCCCGTCGAGAACTATCGTGAAAAAACGTTCAAGTTGATTTGATAGAGCGTAGAAGAGATCGAGCCTTTTTGTACCAATCTCTCCACTCAAAATTTCAACGATTTGAAACCGCGTTATCAGCTTTTCGTATTAAACACTCTAAGTGCGATAGACAGTCATATATAACGTTCATAAACTCGTCGTAACGCAGATCAAATATTTTTCTCAACTTATTGTCGGTTGACACAAGTGCGATTCAAGGATAATCTAACATCTGTGAATTTTGTTTCGCCTCGTACTTTGTGTGTTTACCGGAAATTCCATTCGCACTATTTCCATAAAAATATCCCCATTCTGATAGTCGTAACATATTTTATATTGAGAATATATTTTTCATTCGTTCATAGATTAAATTTTACCTTGCACACGTAACCGTTTTATTTGAACGTGTCGAGTACCTTGTATCCAGTCTTTTGTTGAAATTATCGCGATCCACTTGTGCCAGTGATGGATTGTCAAAATTGTTTTCGTAGATACTCTATTTATACAACTGATAATATTTTTTTTGACGTATAAATACGGTGGATTCGTAAAAAAAATAGAGCCTCGAAATGCTACGAAATATTAACAATTTTCTTTTCTTTCACGATGTCGAAGGTTTCTTCCTGGGGTGGATAATCTTTTTATTATTCATTTTTATGATCGGGTAACTTTGATACTTGCTTGCACACACTTTCATAGGGAAACTGATTAAAATAAAAACGAGACATTAAATAATGCGTATTTTATGTGGATAAAAATACGCCGAACAATCTATAGAAAAATAATGCATTTTATGCTAATAAAGAAAATAACTTGCACATTCTTTCCTCATATTGCATATCGCTTTTGTGCATATCACGAATCTTTTTCTGGGAAGAAGAGCCTTTTTTAATTTCGTTTCCCTCATAGACGAAGCAAATGTTTGATACACATTGCGCAATGTACATATTACCTTCGTAAATTCGTTACGACATAGATCAAATACTTTTATCAACTAACCGGTTGATGTTACAAGTGTGATTCAAGGATCGTCTAACGTAGTGTTTTTTCCCCTCGTTTTTCGTTAATATATGTACCATTTGAAAAAAATTTAGTAACGATACATCACGCTGGAGATTGTCGAAAACCGGATGTTTCTTTATACAAATCTATCGTTGTATATATTCTTTCATCTCACTGACACGTACGGCAGTGTCATCCAGCTTTTATTACTTTTTATTATTCCATGCGAATATATAAAATATATTCGAAAAATTTAACGCTAATTTTCACTCGGTTCGGTACGGTGACGGTAAAATTACCTCAAAGCTATTTTATCGTCACCGATCCCTATCGGTATTATTATTTTGTGAGAACATTCGCGTCGTGTACGTTTACATCGAGATCTACATCGTGTATATACGTCGTAAGTTTCAATGAGAGGTCGGTGAAAAAAATGAAAATAGATTCAGATATAGTTCTTCGTCGTTGACGACGACGACGACGATGTGTACCAAAGAGGTGGACGCTCGAGATTGTGTCGAGACAATCTCTCCACGTTTAACTCTGGAAGAAGCTAAAACTCGGAGGTTACGTTTAAAAAGACAAATTTTTAGATAGATTGACGCTATATGTAAGCCCTGCGGAAATCATCGAGGTCTACTTTAATGCAGGAAACTTTATGAGGAACCTTGGAAAAAAAATCTTATAACTCGAGAATGACGGATGGAGAGAGAAAAAGGGGTTCAGAGTTCGAGGAAGCCCTTTATTTGGAGTGATGCCCCATACTGGACAATTGTGTAAGTTCTTTAAAAAAATAAATAAATACATAAAAGGTGCAAATTGAAACTTGGATTCTGTTACCTCGTAGAGGACGTTTATGCGCAACAATGACGCGGAAGCAATATGAATGTTTCAATTTGAATAATTTTTCTCTCCCTTCATTTGATAGTGTAATGCTTTGCTTGATTTTCAATGAGTTTTTCGGAGAAAAAATATTTTTTTCTAAATTCAATATCGAATATCCTCCGATGCTGCTCAATTCGTGTAGGGAGTTTTTAACGGACGGTCCAAAAGTTTCACGAACCTCAACAAATACCCATAACGATTTTTTCGAAAAATTCAGAATTCCATAAATTTATAACGCCTCGATCAATTCTTTCCAAACTTAATAGCTAATACTATTCGATGATAGTCCATTGGTGCGGAATGTTTCAGCCTTATGGCTTGAGAATTGCACGATTTATCTTATAGAAATGATCAAAAACGATGAAATACGTTTTCCAATATTCGCCATAATATATTTCTTTGATACGACGATGAAATTAAAATTGACTGAAGAAATACAATGCCGATTGAATCGGCACAACTCGGTGAACCAATTTGCAATGAATTTTTAATACATCCTTTAGTACAGGCCGAATATTTTATTTTCGGTATAGAAGCATAAAATTATTGTACGAAAAATTTTTTTTTTCCATTTAACGCGTAATTTCAGTGGATCTTAGTCTTGGAAAGATGGTTAAAACGAAGATCGATGATACTCCATATTTGTATCTTTTTATATCTCTGTTTAGCGATAGAGTGACTGAGAGTATAAATTGACGTATGTAGGTTGGGTATTGACGGAATGAGGTAACCGAAAAAAACGTTGCAGTAGCAAAAATAAAAACGGGCCGGTGAAAATAGTGTATGTGGTTATGTGGCCTCGCGTTTACAATTCCATAATTTATCGTACAAAAAAAAAGAGATAACGAGATCTATGAGATCTACGTTGCAATGAGTTCCTCGTTAAACTTCGTGAATTGAAAAAAATAAAAATTCTTCACCACCTAATTCGTCATATTTTTAGGTGCTGTAGTCTGGTTCTTCTTAACATTAGAGATAGACGAAGCCGCGCACAGACCACGCGCCCACTGCTCTCGGTTCTAATGTTTTAACCTGTAACGAGCGACTCGTATTTTGACAACAAATAGAAAAGACATATTTAAGACTTTATTTAACATCTCAATGTAGTAAGATTAGCAGGCGTTGCACATGTTTTTGAATTGGATATCGGACGAAGACAGCGGGCGCGAAAGACGACGGACATACCCGTGCAGAAATTGTGGCAGGGATCCAGCTGGATTCCAGCAATTATCCCCAGTCTCTGGCCAGGATCCGACTGGATATCCGATTGGATCCCAACAGGGAATCGTCACGCTTGTAAGTTGGATTCCAGTCGGGACTCCCGACCGGGCGTCCCGACTGGGATCCGGCTGGGATCCAAGAGGAGTTATATGGGATCTGACGGGATCCCTAAAGGATTTTACAGGGTCATCCTAGATACGCGTAAATCGCAATAAATCTGTTTACCCGAGAAATATGAGAGGATATACATTTATTATGTAATACTTAATAAATTAGGTTATAAAAATAGATGATAAATATGGCGATAGCTTATTATTTTAGATTTTTTTAATTTATCGCATTGGAAACAGCTTGTTTATGTTTTTTTAAGCCAATGACGTAGAGATTTGTTAATTCGGCGGGCGGGGTTGACGTCCATCCCAATCTTTTGCGTTTGATATCGCATTTCCGACATATTTCAATACCTCATCCTCATTGACAGATGATCCATCTGAGTGCGTGTGGTATCTCGTAAGTGCGGCTGAAATCAGATTTCAAAAAATAGTTACATCTATTTGCTTTTCTGTTAGTCTTGCGACAAGTTGAGAGTTATGAATATAGCTCATAATTTTTTGTAGCGTAGTTCATCAGAGCAAATGTTTTAACATTCTCAACTTATCGCAAGGTTCAGTTTGCACCGATAAGCCCATTTGGCTTTGCAAGGTCTCAGTTTCTTCATGAGAAGATTTTGTATGGTCCAACGGTACACATTTTCATTTGAAGCTCATGCACAGAGGATATCTGCGCATGAGGTTCAAATGAAAATGTGTACCGTCAGACCATAAAAAATCTTCTCATGAAGGGTCAACCATCACCGCAAAGTGAACCTTGCGACAAGTTGAGAATGTTAAATATTTGCTGTGATGAACTACGCTACAAAAAATTATTTCAATTATGAATATATCTCATACTTTTATTGTAGCGTAGTTCATCAGAGCAAATATTTTAACATTCTCAACTTAGCGCAAGGTTCAGTTTGCACCGATAAGCCCATTTGGCTTCGCAAGGTCTCAGTTTCTTCATGAGAAGATTTTGTATGGTCCGACAGTACACATTATTATTTGAAGCTCATGCGCAGATATCCTCTGCGCATGAGATCCAAATGAAAATGTGTACTATCAGACCATAAAAAATCTTCTCATGAAGAGCCAAATGGGCTCATCAGTGCAAAGTGCACCTTGCGACAAGTTGAGAATTATGAATATAGCTCATAATTTTTTGTAGCGTAGTTCATCAGAGCAAATGTTTTAACATTCTCAACTTATCGCAAGGTTCAGTTTGCACCGATAAGCTCATTTGGCTTTGCAAGGTCTCAGTTTATTCATGAGAAGATTTTGTATGGTCCAACGGTACACATTTTCATTTGAAGCTCATGCGCAGATATCCTCTGCGCATGAGATTCAAATGAAAATGTGTACTGTCAGACCATAAAAAATCTTCTCATGAAAAGTCAATCATCAGTGCAAAGTGAACCTTGCGACAAGTTGAGAATGTTAAATATTTGCTGTGATGAATTACGCTACAAAAAATTATTTCAATTATGAATATATCTCATACTTTTTTTGTAGTGTAGTTCATCAGAGCAAATATTTTAACATTCTCAACTTGTCGCAAGGCTCAGTTTGCACCGATAAGCCCATTTAGCTTTTTTGGTGGTCCGATGGCACACATTTTCAATTGAAGCTCATGGGCAGAGGATATCTGCGCATGAGCTTTAAATGAAAATGTGTATCGTCGGACCATACAAAATCTTCTCATGAAGAGCCAAATGCGCTTATCAGTGCAAACTTAACCTTGCAACAAGTTGAGCAAATTAAAATATTTGCTCTGATGAATTACGCTACAAAAAAAATTGTTTTAATTATGAATATATCTGATTATTTTGGTGTTCTTCGAGTAGTATTTTTTAAAAGCAACAGTGTCGCAGTTTTTATTCATCTTTTGCCAACTCGACCCCGTTGATACAACTGACTATGAACCTGCTTTCAATTATTTCGTTTTAGGCTTTTTATTGAAACGTAAATTATTAAAAATTTTCTTTCTTACTTGAAACTGATGTCGATGCCTTGTTTGGTATGGCATAACCTTTTGATAACTTCTTGATCGATGACTGTGAAGATGTTTGAGGACGTATAACCTTTGCACTTGAGTTCTGACGTCAAAAAGATTTGTTTCGAGCTCTCCTCGACACCTTGAATCCTTCAGCTTGTGAACTAGTAGATGATGAACTGGAGCTCCTCGACGATTTTTCGATTGGTACTAGAAAGGAAAACAAATTGTTAACTACATTTTTGTATGTTCAGTATTCCAGGCTAAATCGAAGCATCTGTAATCGTCCCCTTCTAGGATTTGGTACCCAATTTTTTATTTTATTACAAACCTAAAAGGCATCCATCTTTTTTGAAGATTTTTTCTGACAGCCCCCATTTGAAATAAAATAATAATAATAATGTTGTTTCTCCAAAAAACCTATGAACATACCATCTGTTCCATTTTGTAGGCTTGGTACATCAAGCAATTCCTCCATTGATTTTTTTTCAAATGCTTCCATGATACGACTTGCTTTTTTTAAATGATTTTCTTCTGCATCCGTAGTAAAAGCATAGGCTTCGGTTCGTAACTTTTTGAGTCGCTGCAGTGCCACATCATATGTACCTAAAGTTTGAAGAAAAATCTTAGTGGCGGTTGTTCTTTCTTAACTCTGCCCTGGAGCAATTCACAAGATTTCTTTGTGTATGGCGGTTGGGGATATTTTATAAAACAAACTTTTGTCTTCCAGTCGCAGGAAATCCACGACGCAGGTACTATATCAACGTCCAGAAGACCTTCTTTTTGACTTTGAGAAAACTGTACAAGTTGAAACTTATAATTTTTTTCATCTGTGCCTGAGATGCCTAGAAACATTAACAATAACGAAGAAAATTACGTTTTCATTTGTATGCACTGCTTGTACCGTTTCAGTACTTACCCGAGTGTAAATTCATTTCCTTCATCGTTGCATTAATTTTTTTCTGCATCTTTCAATTCTCTGTCGAATTTTTTTCATGATTTTCCGATTAAAACGACGATTTTTAAGCACAACCCGATTCCTTACGTTTAATTAGTTCGATAGATTATATAATTTTCACACAAAACTGAAAACTAATATATAAGCTCGGACTTACATGCCCAAAAATATTCTGACGCAATGATTCACAGAAAACGTGGTCGCCACGATGCGTATTTATAGGTTATGTTTCGCCACTACCGGCTTTGTCCGTGAATTTTATTTCTATTTTCTTGATTTTTTATGCGACAATATTTGAACGAATAAACCAATTGTTCTTTTTGTTTATCACTACAACTGTACATAGAATATACACGTAAAACTGCAAAAAAAATCACTCTAACTCGGGCTTGAAACCTCTTGCACTATGAGAAGTTCGCGCAATACAATGTACAATCGGTGTTGGTACGGCATGCGTACGAATAAAGTATATACGAGTACAACACACACACACACACACACACAGACCGGCGACTGTGTTTCACCGCGCGGCTTATGCCGCTATCACTCTATGGATATATAATTTGTTTACATTTATAACAAGTACATTTGCTATTATACCAACTTAAGCAATATACTTATTGCTTATAAGTAATATTTGGTGACATTTTTTTAATTCTTTGATTTTTCACTATTTCTTTATGCCCAAGAGAATTCTATTATTTTTTGGATCGTATCTATAACTCGTATTTATAAACTCGGTATAAAAGTTTTATAGAAGCTGTGATTTAATGATGGAGAAGCGGAATTACGGAAACTTTCGGGCTTCCTCCTTGCGCTAATACTTTTGTAAGTCTTGTTTACAACCACACACAAAAACACACACGCGACGTGCACACTTTAAAATATACCTTATCAATCACGTTATCTGGGGGCACGCCCCGGTCCAGCTGGAATCCAGCTAGATCCAGCTAGATCCTAGATGGAAATTTTTTGTTGAAATCCCCAAAAATTATCGACAGATATTTTACGGGAAAATGATAATAATAGCCCGATTATTGAAACCAGAAACCTCAATTTATACAGTTAAAGTTTCGCTGATCAGTGGTAATCGGGATACCACCCGGGATCCAGCTGGAATCCTAGAAGGAAATTCTTTGCTGAAATGTTGAAAAATTATCGATGGATATTTAATAGAAAAATAATATTAAATCCGATTATTGAAATCAGAAACTTTTATTTATACAATTTGAAGTTTTCTCGATCAGCGATAATCGGGATAGAACCTGGGATCCACCTGGAATCCGGAAGGGAATCCCTTGATAGGGAGATCCTGACAAATCCCGATCGGGATTTGGCTGGAAACGGGGACACCCTACCAAATTTCTGCCTGGGTATTCGGTGGCGCCGTCTGCAAGCAATGCAGATGGCGGTAAAAGGCCTATTCCGGCATTCAAAAGACTTACACTACATCGGTTACCACGCGTTATTTGATTATTTTATTTTCATTCCGCGCATCGAGAATGTTTGTTGTAAATCAAAATATCGAAACGATCATTGGGGGAAGATTATTCTTTCCCTGTGTAACTAAACGTGAAGAGGTTAACAGGATTATTGCCCGTTGTAGCGATGATGCCCACGAAAGGATATTTCGCCTCGAATTCGACAAAATCGGTGGAGAACAATCTGCCGTTTATAGGTGCCGCTGAAATAAATAAAAATAAAACATTACAACGTTAACCTATTTTTTAAAAATACATAAATTTACGCGATCCTCTGTACAACTTCCGCATTCACAGAAGTAACAAGAAGACGCGATGCCAATTTTTTTTTCAAATCCTTCATTGAATCGCGTATTACAATGATTTCTTGACTGTACGACAAAATATTCAAATATACATTAATATTTAATCTACCTAATCACGGTACGAGGAATTCAATGATTAATATTCCTTAAGGTCACGAAAGAATTTTCGAAGTTCTTAGGAAAAAGCAACACGAGGAAATTCTACGAACAACAATAATGAAACCATTGCAAATGCCTATCGGAAAAAAGTTGAAAGTTATACTTACTAGTTGCTGCACCACTTTCGCTGCCCTGTTCGTCGATTTTTATGAAAGCCTTTTGTTTAATTTGGCTTACTCGCAACGGGCGACCGGAAGCTATACCGGTGAAGTCGGCTTCCGGGCTGAACATGTCCGTCAATCCCAACTGCGAAAATACAAGATTGGTCCATGTGATTTCGTGCACCACATGATTTCGTTATTAATTTATTCTCCGCTTTGATACGACGATAAAATTGTGTTTATCAGTGAAAAGGCTCACCTGTCGGAGTGACTTCTCGAGGGACATTTCACTTGTAATTTCGAATTTTGGCAGGTAGACACGAATTTCACGAGCATCAGAGTTCGCGTTTTTCAATTTTTCCACGGTGATCTTATTGAAGTTCTCTTCCAATGTTTTAAGACCATTCTTTTCCTTTGGGAGTATGATGAACATGCTGATCTTGTCGTTCGCCCCTATACTCTGTGACGATATTTGCCCAATAAAGTTTTTGTTACATTTTTTCCATCTGTCCTCTCGTAACGCAATTTCGACTGCACATTCATTTTATTTTCACGAAAAATATTCTCTTGTCACGCGGAAGATAAATTTACCTTGTAGGGGAGTTCAACAAAGTGGGCATTGACTTCTTCAAGTTCGCCATATTTATAATAGCTATTCGAGTACATAGTCGATCTGTTCTCCTCCTTGATACCGTCAACCCAGAAAGGTCTGTCTAACGTGTCGTCTTTGTTGAATTGACGGTCCCATTCGCCTTTGAAATAAACCGTATTGACGATAACGAGAGCTGTGTCCTCGTCCACATCGCCTGTGACAAATTATATGCATAGATGGTAAAGTATCAGTAAAATTTGTATTGACCCTTTCGCGCCTAATGGTGGCCAATGGAGGTTACGCTCATATGTATTGAAAAAAAATTGGTGCACATTGCTTTCTGATTGCTTCATCTCGCGCACAAATACCATTCCATGAGCCAATTGAGTTATTCAATTTTCGCTTCGTCACAGAGGAAGCTTCGCGACTGAAATAAAATAATGAGGAAGCAACGTGCAAGTTCCTAATTTGCAGCGTTTTCTTTTAACGGATTCGATCTAAACGATTCTAAGGTATCACTGGTTGCAAATTCAGTACCAAACATCCTTGTCCCCGGATCCTTTCATGTTGAAAGTTTTCACTCGACAGCTAAAAATGTACTGAAAACTGTCACTTAAGGGATAACACCACTGTGACCCCCTGTTTTTTTCAAATTTTTCAAGAATTTTTTTTTGTGTGAAAAAAAGAGATATTCGAAAAATGTTTTTCGATACATTAATAAACAAGGAACAAAACCCAAAAAAAAATTTCGAATATCTCTTTTTTTTCCCACAAAAAAATTTTTTGAAAAATGGGAAAAAAAACAGGGGGTCACAGTGGTGTTATCCCTTAAGACGCAGAGGTTTTGACGAGAAAATGCCGCGTTAAATAATTCGGGCGTTTTATTCACCCCACTAGTTTTCAAAGAGGGTAATTGTTAATTTTTTTCAACGAAAATATAGCTTCCATAATGCGGAAAATAATGAAAAATGAGTAATTCCAAAGAAATCGCAAAAGAGAGATGCCAGAATATCGTCTTACCCGGTTGAATGATATCTTTGATACGCTTGTTCGTTTTATTCTCCACCCACTTGTTGATAATATTGCTCGATGTTTGTGGTTCCGCGAAATACACCTCCTCCAAATCCGAATTGAACGAGTTTTTTAACACCCGCGTGAACGCGAAATTGGGCTCAGTAGTATCATTCGAAAGGTATATCTTGTTCGCGAATCGTAGCGTCACTTCGGTATATCCCTGAAGTAAATTCAAATACCAACGCGTTAGATCTTCGTTTCTCAATTAGGGTGATTTAAAAAAAAAATCTTTCTCGTTGTCCCGATTTATTTTTGGCTCTGACGAAAACTTACGTTGAATCTATCGTTGAGCGACGTAAATCCGTTTTTCACGATGTCCTCGTTCGGAAGTTCGAGAATTCGGGCCAATTGCATCTTGGTATTACCTCTTGCACCGAGAGACAGCATCGACAAGACCATTGAAACACTAATCGGTGAGCAAACGCGACTGCGACTCTCTATATCGTTGGCAACAACCTGCGGAAAAAAGTAAATTTACGTGAATGATTTGTTACTGTTTATTTCTCGCCCGTTCTGAGGTAATTAAAGTTATTAAAAAAAAGTTTTTTAAGTCTATAATTATACCTGGTAGAACTTGCCCGCGAATTTGCTTAGACCATTGGTTACGGAAGCAAGGTGGAACCCTGCATAATCTGGCAGTTCAGAGGAGGCAGGATTACTTTCTTCAGCTTCATCCGGAAAGTAAAACGCCATTGCCGCGTGCAACGTCACAATGCCGATGAACAAAACTGAAGTAAAAATGAGATCGAATGAAAGAAATTTATTGAACGTCATAATTGTACTGTCCGCCGAATTTTACATTCTATAATACGAGTTTTGACAGATCATTCGTTTTGAATAAAAGAATTCACACTGACACGTTCCTTCGATTGGAAAATTAAACAAAGATATATTCGCGAGGGTGTAAAATAAAAGATGCGATGATTATTTGATTATTTTCATGTAATAACGTTGTTTTTACTTGATATATTATAATTATTTTCAAAGTTTTTATCTATTTCTTCGGGTTCTTTCGATAACGAACTCTTTTTTATATATTTTCCATTCTCGAGAAGGGGATCACGGATATTAAAAAACAATGTGTAAATTAGAAACTTGCGCGTTGCTACCTCATTATTTTATCTTGTTCACAAATCCCCGTTTCTGATCGAGTGAGATCATAATATTTGCCTTTCTCAGTGGAAGCTTTTGCGAGCGAGATATAATAATAAGGAAACAATGGGCGAATTTGTAATTTGCAAACGTATATTATCAATAAGAGATGAATATTTTTCTAGATTAAAAAATGAATATAATATTTCATCGATTCACACTAAATTCAAAACGAAACATCCTTCAATGACACTGCATTAATGGATAAAAAATTAGCCTGAGGTCATAACATTTTTGGAAGTTAAATCAATCACAAACATTGAAAAATAAAATTTTTTATAAAATCGCAATCCCTTTAGCGATCGTTGCGAAATTCTATACTAAATATCCTTCATCTCGAACGCATTTATGTAGAAAATGTTTACTCGGTTTTTACTATAGCTGAAATTTTACAACAGCCAAAAACCGATTCGAGATATGTTTCGAGAATTTCAAAATCGCTCACGATCTCGAACACTCAAGTAATTTCAAACGAAAATTCCATTAAAATGAGCATGTGGCATTACGAAAAAATTAATACAATTTGTAATACAATTTCGACACTGTCGATATATACGTGTGTTTTACTTACGCAAACGCATGTTGAATTTGTAGCGAAAATTCGTAACTTCTTAATGAAACTTCGACCCCGTCGAGAATTTTAACGAAAAAACGTTCAAGTTCATTTGATAGAGCGTGGGTGAGATCGGGCCTTTTTGTAGTAATCTCCCCACTAAAAATTTCAAAGTTATGAAACCGCGTTATCAGCTTTTTCGTATTAAACGCTCTAAGGTGCGAGAGAGAGTTATATATAACGTTCATAAATTCGTTATGAGACAGATCAAATACTTTTGCCAACTTATTGTCGGTTGTTACAAGTGCGATTCAAGGATCATCCAACGACTGTAAATTTTGTTTCGCCTCGTACTTTGTGTGTTTGGCGACAATTCGTTTCTCACTATTTGCATAAAGATATCGTCATTCTGATAGACGTAAAAATCTTATATTCATTCTGTTGACCAAGTTATGACGTCTTGACGCGTTATATAAAAATAATATTATTCATTCGTTCATAGAACACATTTTTTTCTTCCACGCGTAAACGTTTTATTTGAACGCGTCTAATACCTTGTATCCTGTCTTTTGTTGAACTTATCGCGCCTGTGGCAGAAACGAATTTTCAAAATATGTTTCGTAGACACTCTATTTAACGAATTGCTAATATTTTTTTGACATATAAGTACGCTGGATTCGTAAAAAATTTTGAGCCTCGAAACGCTACGAAACATTAACAATTTTCTTTCTTTTCACCACGTAGAAGGTTTCTTCCTGCGCTGGAAAAACTTTTCATTATTCCTTCTTACAATCGGGTAAGTTTGAAACTCGTTTGCAGACATTTTCAGAGGGAAACTAGTTGAAATAAAAGCAAGACCTTAAATAATGCGTAGGTTATGTGGAAAAAAGTACGCCGATCAATCTATAGAAAAGTAATGCATTTTATGCTAATGAAGAAAATAACTTGCCCATTACGTCCTCATGTTGCATATCACACATGTTTTTTTTTTGTTGCGAAAACGGGCCTTTTTTAATTTCAATTTCCTCATAGACGAAACTAATGTTTGATATACATTACGCAATTACGTTCATAAATTCGTCACGACATAGATTGAATATTTTTATAAACTAAACGTTCGATGTTACTAGGACGATTCAAGGATCGTCTAACATTTTTGTGTGACTCTTCTCACGCAGTGGTTTTTCCCTTCGTTTTTTCGTTGTCACGAAAAGTTCAAAATTCCATAAATTTAGAACGCCCTGATCGATTTTTTTCCAAATGCAACAGCTAACACTGTTCGACGATAGTCTATTTGTGCAGAAAGTTTTAGCCTGATGGCTCGAAAATTGCACGAATTATGCTATAGAAATGACTAAAATAAAAATTAATTGACCCAAGAACATTGGATATTATTAAAAAAGTATTAGTTTATTTTACTTAATTAAGTTTTCATATCAGAGAAATATTAAACGCGTTTTATCGATTTTTATAATTTTTTCCACAATGCACACTTACGCTGATAAATCCGTGAAGAGATTTTTGGAAGAAATGGCTTTTTCGACTTTTTGACGCATCTTGAACGGATTGGCATTGAGAACTGAAAATAGAAATTTTTTTTCAGGAAAACAAAGCTTCCTTCACGGATAAGCAAAAAGTGTTATATTTATAATTCAAAATTTATATTATTAGAGATATATGTACTAAAGATGTAGGTCACGTGACTAATAGACGAGCACCGACGTATCCGAATTAGGGATTAAGGTAGTAGTCTGGTAACTTGAGCCGATTTTCATGTCTTTTTTGGAGGGCGTTTTTTTGTAGGAAAATAAAAATGAATCGTTTTAGATATTTAGGATGTTTTTATTTAAATATTAAAGATACAAAAACATTTTTTTTTTAATTTAATAGTTTATTATTATTATTATTATTGTTCAAAGTTGGCACCTCGAAAAAAAAGCGCGTGGGTGGCCCCGGTGATTTTGGCTCTTGATGTTATCTGAAATAAAAAATTCTTGATAATTCTTAATCTATAGACATGTCATTCTGGTCGGAATTGCTGAAGTTAAATTTCATGGATAAATAACCAAATGACGGACTTTGGAAAAAAAAAGCTTTTTTTTCGCGGTGCCAACTTCGATCAATAATAATATTCATAATAAACTATTAAATTTTTTCAAACATTTTCTTTTTTTATCTTTAATATCCAAATAAAAAAATTCTAAATATCCAAAACGATTCATTTTTATTTTCCTACAAAAAAACGCCCTCCAAAAAAAGACACGAAAATCGGCTTAAGTTACCAGACTACTACCTTAACGAGAGAAAAGTAGAGAGAGCAGGTCAACGGGTCGTCTCCGACCACTGCCAAGAAGCACGCATATACTTTTACCAGAGCATACCATCGTGTATTTATTTATTATCCCATGAACCAGACCATATTTCCACCCCGAACATCAACAAAGCCATTAAAAGCCTAACAAAAGCTAAACGAAAATGTTCGGAAATCGGCGCATCTCGGTGAACCAATTTGCAATGAATTTTCAAAACATCCTTTAGTACAGACTGAATATTCTATTGTCGATATAGAAGCACGAAGTATTGTACGAAAATATTTTTTTTTCAATTTAACGCGAAATTTCAGTGAATCTTCGTCTCAAAGAGATGGTTAGAACGAAGATTTACGATACTCTAATTTATATCTTTATTTAGCGAAAGAGTGGGTGACAGTGCAAATTCACGTATGAAGGTTGGATATTGACAGAGTGAGGTAAGCAGAACGAGGTGGTGAAGAAAAACAAAAATTACTTGTACCCGTTCACACTTTGCTTCTTCGTAAAAGAAACATCGTGATTCGTTAACGTTCTTTTTGTTTTCGAGCTTTATGAGCCAGTGTCGCTCATTTGAAAAGTAACGAAAACGGTGGACAGAAAAATATCCGGGTAGATGTGTTTGTGTGCTTATGCCATTCAAACGTTGATAAAATACGACTGTTGTTTCCTCATAAAAGTCAGCGTTGCTCCAAAGGAAAAAAAAAGGATTTTTACACTTTCAAAACTCGACCAATCTTATTAATGCTGTATTTTGTCGATTCTCTCCTTGGACAATTAAAAAAAATCAAAAGTTTGAAATTTTGTAAAACTGTATCTAGTTTGAAGCGTCCAGTGTCCAAAACGGTAAATTACAATGCACGTTGTATTTCTTCAAGTTTAAGTATCGGTGTGACTTTTGTTAAAAGTGAATCTGCGCTCTTTTACTCTAATTATGTCAAAATGGTACTTTAGGAGACAAGGATGAAGATAATTCGAACCAAATATTATAATAACTGATTTTTACACGTAATAATTATAAATAATAATAAAACGGTGCGCGGTGCGCGGCAGTGGGGATCACCCAAGTTAAGCAGCTTTGGCCGCGGTTCTTACTTAGACGGGTGACCGGTTAGCCGTGTGGCTGGTGCGCCGACTGTTGAGCGAGAGGAAGTTTTATTGTTTCTGATGTAGTAAATACCATCCGTGGCATTCGCAGCTGCTTTTTAGTTACCCTGTATCGCATTTGTTTTCCCGTGGGCACGGGGAAACTTGATTTTTCACTGAAATTCAGTTGTCTTACCATCAGAAACTTCGAAAAACTGCCTTCCGCTCAGTACTTAATTACACTGTTCCGCATTCGCCGTGGTCACGGGGAAACTGCGGAAAACCCATACCGATACGGACGGGTTTGATTTTTTTCCTGAGGTTCAGTTGTCTTATCATAAAAAATCAGAAAAACTGCCGCCCGCTCATTAATTACCTTCACTGTATCGCACTCGCCGTGGGCACCGGGAAACTCCGGAAAACCCATGGCGATACGGACGGTTTTGATTGTTTTTACTGTGATTTATTTGTCTTACCATCAGAATCTCTCAGAAAACTGCTTCCCGCTCAACAGTTAGCTACACTGTATCGCCCTCGCCGTGGGCACGGGGAAACTCGGGAAAACCCGTGCCGATACGGACGGCTTTGATTTTTTTTATTGAGATTCAGTTGTCTTATCACCGGAAACTCAGAAAAATTGCCTCCCGTTCGGTAGTCGACGTGCAAAAGTCAGTGCACTACTATAAGCGGTCAGCCATCCCAGTCTCGCAATTCAAAAATAAATTTTTTACTTTTGTCAAAAAGTAAAATAATTCATTTTGGTTTGATAGCAATTGCGGCTTATGTATACGTCTATCGATATATAGCGATTATCGGTATCATGCAGTTTCCTGGTTGCTTCCACGGAATGTACATTTTTTCACCAACACAGACGTATAGCAAAATGCCCATTTACTTTTTTATATTCCACTCGTATTACATATAGCTGAGAGTTTGCTCGGCACCACGGTATACTCGCGTGATTATAGCGAGCGTATACCATCACATGTAGGGATTGTTAAATAACCGCGTCGGCTTGCCAGCTGACAGTGCAAGAGCGTCAGCAGCGGTGAGGTACCCACGACGAGACATTCGGAGACTCGGGGAGAGATTACTCTTTATAAAGCCGTTTGAATATATACACAGCCGAGTACCTCGTAATGTTGGAGATGAGGATACTGAAGCTCTGTGAACCTGGAACCCGACTTAAGAAAATTAATTTAAAAAAAATTGCATACGTTTGTACTCCGTATGTACTCGTTTGTACCACCTTTTTTTTTCGTTTGTACCTTAAGAGCTTCAGAATTAAGGGGGCGTTAAAAAAATACTCGGAACCCGAGTTGAAGTTTAAACATTTTTTGTAACGCGATTCTATAAAAAATCGTTTGTACCCGTTTGTACCACTTTTTTTTTCGAAATCTTAAGGGGTAAAAAATACAGAGTTTTTTTAATTTGCGAATGCGGTTACCTGGAGATCTTTAACAATAAACTTAGTCCAGGGAAAAGGATTCGTATTTTCCATCGTTTGCATCATCAATACTTCTCACGCACACCTTAAGGGGGGTGAAATGATAGATTTGGCAAGTATTCGTTTGCACCTTAAGAGATATATCACTGGATGCCATATGACGGCCAATTTTCAGGATAAACGAAATTTGAAAAACGGCGTCCGTTTGTCTGTCGTTAGTACCCAATTGCACCGCAGAGACATTTGTTTGTACCTTAAGGGGGTTAGATATATAGCCGATTCAAAGGTTCAGGTAGCTGTACTTTGGCCATTTTTCGAGATAATCGAAATTTGTAAACGACGTCTGTTTCCTCGGTGTTAGTACCCGTTTGTACCACCGAGCTGAAAAAAAATACTCGGAACCCGAGTTGAAGTTTAAACATTTTTTGTAACGCGATTCTATAAAAAATCGTTTGTACCCGTTTGTACCACTTTTTTTTTCGAAATCTTAAGGGGTAAAAAATACAGAGTTTTTTTAATTTGCGAATGCGGTTACCTGGAGATCTTTAACAATAAACTTAGTCCAGGGAAAAGGATTCGTATTTTCCATCGTTTGCATCATCAATACTTCTCACGCACACCTTAAGGGAGGTGAAATGATAGATTTGGCAAGTATTCGTTTGCACCTTAAGAGATATATCACTGGATGCCATATGACGGCCAATTTTCAGGATAAACGAAATTTGAAAAACGGCGTCCGTTTGTCTGTCGTTAGTACCCAATTGCACCGCAGAGACATTTGTTTGTACCTTAAGGGGGTTAGATATATAGCCGATTCAAAGGTTCAGGTAGCTGTACTTTGGCCATTTTTCGAGATAATCGAAATTTGTAAACGACGTCTGTTTCCTCGGTGTTAGCACCCGTTTGTACCACCGAGCTTTTCGTTTGTACCTTAAGGGGAACCTTTGAACCGGCTATATACCTAATCCCCTTAAGGTACAGACGGAAAGCTCGGTGTTACAAACGGGTACTAACATCGAGGAAACAGACGTCGTTAACAGATTTCGATTATCTCAAAGAATGGCTAAAGTACAGCTACCTGAGATTTTAATTGATTATATATACAAACCCCTTAAGGTACAAACGAATAGCTCGGTGGTACAAACGGGTACTAACACTGAGGAAACAGACGTCGTTTACAGATTTCGATTATCTCGAAAAATGGCCAAAGTACAGCTACCTGAAACTTTGAATCGGCCATATATCTAATCCCCTTAAGGTACAAACGAAAAGCTCGGTGGTACACCGGGTACTAACACCGAGGAAACAGACGTCGTTTACAGATTTCGATTATCTCGAAAAATGGCCAAAGTACAGCTACCTGAAACTTTGTATCGGCTATATATCTAACCCCCTTAAGGTACAAACGAAAAGCTCGGTGGTACAAACGGGTACTAACACCGAGGAAACAGACGTCGTTTACAGATTTCGATTATCTCGAAAAATGGCCAAAGTACAGCTACCTGAAACTTTGAATCGGCTATATATCTAACCCCCTTAAGGTATAAACGAAAAGCTCGGTGGTACAAACGGGTACTAACAATGAGGAAACAGTCGTCGTTTACAGATTTCGGTTATCTCGAAAAATGGCCAAAGTACAGCTATCTAAAACTTTGAATCGGCTATACATCTAACCCCCTTAAGGTACAAACGAAAAGCTCGGTGGTACAAACGGGTACTAACAATAAGAAAACAGACGTCGTTTACAGATTTCGATTATCTCGAAAAATGGCCAAAGTACAGCAACCTAAAACTTTGAATCGGCTCTACATCTAACCCCCTTAAGGTACAAACGAAAAGCTCGGTGGTACAAACGGGTACTAACAAGGAGAAAACAGACGTCGTTTACAGATTTCGATTATCTTGAAAAATGGCCAAAGTACAGCTACCTGAAACTTTAAATCGGCCATATATCTGATCCCCTTAAGGTACAAACAAATGTCTCTGCGGTACAATTGGGTACTGACGACAGACAAGCGGACGCCGTTTTTCAAATTTCGTTTATCCTGAAAATTGGCCGTCATATGATATACAGTGATATATCTCTTAAGGTGCAAACGAATACTTGCCAAATCTTTCATTTCAACCCCCTTAAGGTGTGCGTGAAAAGTATCGATGATGCAAACGATGGAAAATACGAATCCTTTTCCCTGGATTAAGTTTATTTTTAAAGATCTCCGGGTAACCGCATTCGCAAATTAAAAAACTGTATTTTTTTACCCCTTAAGATTTCGAAAAAAAAAAGTGGTACAAACGGGTATAAACGATTTTCTATAGAATCGCGTTACAAAAAATGTTTAAACTTCAACTTGGGTTGCGAGTATTTTTTAACCCCCCCTTAATTCTGAACCCCTTAAGGTACAAACAAAAAAAAAGGTGGTACAAACGAGTCCATACGCAGTACAAACATATGCAATTTAAAAATTGCAGTTTATTGCAATTTTAAAATTGCAATTTAAAAATTGCATATGCTGGATACTGATTCGTATAAAAGAAACTGAAAAAAAAACATCCATTACGAGAGATCGTCTCTCGAAGTAGTAATTTTATTAAAAAAGTACTCAATTAAGTATTTACTTCACTACCCTCAGTAGAAAAAGATCTTGATCATTCATTTACTCGAGTATTTTTTAGGTGCAAGTACTCGAGTACATTTTCGGAGTAAGTACTTGAGTACATTTTTGGAGTAAGTACTTGAGTACATTTTTTATTAACTATTTGTCTGCATTTTTGGAGTAAGTACTTGGCTACTTTTTAGGAATATGTACTTGAGCATTGCCAGCAGTAAGCACTCGAACACTTATATGGATAGGTACTTGAGTACATTTAGAAACAACTACTCGAGTACTGTTAGCAGTAAGCACTTGAGCACTTTTGGGGATAGGTAATACATGAGTACTTTAAAGATTGAGTACTTTAGTACCTTCAGTAGTGAGTACTTGAGTACTTTTTGGGATCAGTAGTTTTTTTTCTTTTTGTTTACAATTTATTTTGCTTAACGTAACGGTGCTGATGTTCGTGGATTATGCTCTCCGAAGTAGTGCAAGAAACGTGATGCAGTTATTAATGCCTAAATCAGTAATGTCAATCTACCGCAATGGACGAAACTACTCTTCGTGCGTATTCCCCGATCACTGAGCTCGTTTTCAATCGTATATGTGTATTTATAATATACGTACATGGATATCGATGTTCACGTACGCACTGTGAAATGTTTTTCGTCCAGAGAGAGAGAGTATCTCGCTGGTAATTACCCAGAACACGACCACGAGAAGCGACGATCCGGATAACGAAACCAGAGACATGAGATCACTTTTCTCTCTCTCTCTCTTTTTCTCTGTATTTCTATGATGTTGAAGTGTTTGCCTCGTTGAAATGCAACGAAAATAGATTTTTTTATACCATTCATCCGCCATTGAGGTTGAATTTTCGAAAACAAAAATCGTTGAAACGTTTTTTTGGGGCCTGCTTTAAGAAGCGGTGGGCCTAAATGGGCAGGAGAAGCGAGAGGAATACCGAAAATGCAAATTAAAAAAACCTATCTTCGTTACGTTTCAACGATGCAAACTTCAACATCATGTCTTTCTCTATTCTCGCTAAATACGAGTACGATGGACATCCGAATGATGATAGTTTTGCGTATCTCGTGTTTTTCGTTAGCCTCGATTAGCGACAAATTTTGTCAATTATATCTGTCAAATTGAACTGAAAGAAAAAGACAAAATTACGTTAAAATAACATTTATTTTTAATAAACAAAAAATGAAACAATTCAAAGAGATATAGTGTGCAACGAGTACACAATTTCTCAACAAATTTGGCACACCAACACTTTTTTTGCTATATCTCACAGCGGAGGACGGCTTTACCAAAGTGAAGCACTTATTTTTTTTTTTAATTTGTTTCCTCTACGATAAATGTGCAATTTACTGCATTATTTCTCTTTAACGAGGTCGAAGGATGAAACTTCAGGTGAAGTTGTCTGTCGATAATTGAAGAAGGTGGCGTTCGGGGAGTAATGATGAGATTTCGACGGCTGTTACCTGATTGCCGAGGTTTTCTCTCTCTCTCTCTCTCCCTCTTTTTGTTTCTTCGTAATTATCTCCCGACTTTGCTAATTGGCTCGCGAGGCGACAAAAACTCTCGTCTCGATAACAATTCCAATATGTAATATTTTTTTTTTTTTGTAATTCTTATGATTATTTTTCGAAGAAATAACGACAATTTTTGTCGGTAAGGAGGAGGTAAAACAAAAATCGCTGGAAGGACCTGAAGAACATCCCGATAAGTGAATTTAAAAAATGTTTTGAACATTGGAAGGATCGTTTGCAGAGGTGCGTTGTGGTCAAAGGAGAATACTTTGAAGGTGATCAAAATTTGGTGTAAAAATATTTAAAAATAAAGAAATTATGACGAAATTCCCGTTTTTTTTGGGTCCCCCCCTCGTATATGTCGTTTTGTCATATTTTGCCACATTTTTCATCGGACAATCAATTTAACCTCTCGTTGAATTAAATCGCTCGACACGTAAACTAACTCAATAATAATAATAAACATTAAATTTGTCGTTAAATGTTCGCAAAGTGTATTTCGCCACGTGCTTAAGGACATTCAGTTTTATTATTCGATATTTTTTACATCCAAACAAAATATAAAAATGTTTTGTTTTATTATTACAATTGTAAATCACTCATGTGGCCTGTCATTATTGGGAATATAGAAAATAGTTTCGAAATATAATCGAAGGACTCGCCGTGCGGTAAAAAAATTTTCCGTTCTCAAATTCCCTTTCGGTTGAAAAAAAGCAGCATTGGAATTGGCTCTTTCGTGGTTGATCCGTTGAAACGATTGTCGCAATAAAATTCTCCATTAAAATAATTAAACATGCGAATATTTCGGTTGTCCTCAACAGCACACGCCTTTTTCGGAATGTTTGATGTGGTTAAAATATATTTCAATGTTATTGTTCGTTAAATTGCTCGTTTGATGTGACAAAAATTCATTTATACATGAACGATTTATCGTCCTGCTGGTCGATCAATCGGATTAATAACCGTAAATTTGTGATTCCGATGACCGAGCCGCGAGCCAATAATATTAACGAGCCCGCGTGCCAAAATTCTCTCCGAGTACCAAATTTACTCTCTCTCTCTTTCTCTCTCTCTCTCTCTCTCTCTCTCTCTCTCTCTCTCTCTCTCTCTCCCTCTCTCTCTCTCTCTTGTTTGAGCAATCTGGCGACTAGCATTCTGGCAAAACGCGCATGGGGCGGTGTCCCACAATGTTTTGCATAGATATACATATATGCAGACACCCCAAGTCGCGCCCACGCTGATTAGAACCGCAACTCTCGGAGGCTGCTCAATGCAAACTATATATCTGTATACATTACGTATATATATACAGGGTGTCTCAAAACTCAGAGTGACACGGGTGATTAGATTGGCTCCTGACCTATCGAAATAAGCAAATATCGCCCCAGGTAAAAGTCTAATGGTTTTCGAGGAAAATCGTCTTTTTTGATCTTTCGGAAAATCTCTACCTGGTACCTGTTATTTCGCTACCATTGCTATGAAAGTCCAAATCGTAAGCAAATCAAAGTCCAAATGAAAACCAAACTCTAATTCAAATCCTAAAGTGGTTCAGAAACGCAAAGGAGAAAAGCGAGATAACGAGAATAGCGAATTGTCCGAGTAATCGTTTTTCTTTGATTTTTCGGTAAATCGCTGTTTTCCCTTTGTGTTTCTGACCACTTTAGGATTTGACGTGAATTTGGACTTGGATTTGCTTACGATTTGGACTTCGATAGTAATGGTAACGGAATAACAGGTACTAAGTATGCGATTTTCGGAGAAATAAAAAAAAAAGACGATTTTTCTTGAAAACCATGAGACTTTTACTGAAGGCCGTAGTCTGGTCTAGAGCGAGAATTTTGACGTCATTTCTAATGTGCAATAACGTTTGAACCGTTGAAGTTGTCTTGATGAAAATTTACACGTGCATTTATTGATCCTTAGAGAATACCTGTACATTAAAAAAAAAAATGATTCAAATATTTTCATGTAGTTTTTTGCCTTGTTACAACATGGTGCGCCGAAATCGGCGCCCACTCTGGACGATGTTGTATGCATCTGAAAAAAAAAAAATATATATATTCGCAATCTGTATGAGTATTCTGAGTACTGGTAGCAGAATTGGTACTTAAAAAATTTTTTTATTGAGTCGAACAATAATTTTGCCGACAATTTATAACTCGTCGAATACCCGAAAATGTATGAAATATCATTAATGAAAGTTCAACAGACCGCCATTTTGTCAAAAATTTTTTTTAAGTACCAATTCTGCTACCAGTGCCCAGAATACTCATACAGATTGAGAATATATATATATATTTTTTTTTTCAGATGCATACAACATCGTCCAGAGTGGGCGCCGATTTCGGCGCACCATGTTGCAACAAGGCAAAAAACTACATGAAAATATTTAAAATAATTTTTTTTTAAATGTACAAGTACTCTCTAAGGATCAATAAATGCACGTGCAAATTTTCATCAAGACAACTTCAACGGTTTAAACCTTATTGCACATTAGAAATGACGTCAAAAATCTCGCTCTAGACCAGACTACGGCCTGAAGACATATCCGTTTATTCTGATGGGTGGCGGACCAATCTAACCCACGTGTCACTCTCACGTGCTAGTTTTCGCACACCCTGTATACACAGATGTATATATATTTCGGAGAATCCAGAATCTCGTACCGCGAAAGCCAAAAGCGAGAGAAACGTTTGCCATTCGCTTCCCCTCGCTGTTCCGTGAGACGTACACGGAAATTAGACTGTCTTGTTTCACTCACACACACTCACAAACACACTTTTCATACGTATGTATTATATCTAACGACAGCTATTGAGCAAAAGGTCGTAACTTGTTCGTTTTAACACGTAAAGCGATACCTTATGCTTACTAATCGTCCAATACAAGGACAATTCTGTTGTCATCTCTCTCCGGATGTAGAAACATGTATATACTATGTGTGGATGTTTGAGGGAAGCCATTTGTACCCGCAGCATGTACGGGAGGCTACTAGTTAGACGTCGTTGGACGGATAATTACTAATTAAGCTAACCGCGAGCGTAACACCAACGACCCGCGAGACCTCGAAGATTCGGTGAGTACTCTTTAACCCATCCCACCGTTTCTGACCCTATGTTTCGGGTGCCGCGTGCCATCGAACGGAAATTCAGCAGCCTTTTGCACGAAAACGCGTCCGGACAGTTATCTCGAATAATTGATATACCTCGTAAGGGTAATACAAGTATTTTCTTTGTGGGAATCGATGAAAATCATATGATAAGTTCGTAAGAATCGATAATAATGATAATTAAAAAAAAAATGATCGAGCAGAAACTTGATGCGACGAGGGATTGCGTGTCACTGTTCTAAGTGAAGTCGTTTATTCATTGCTGAATCCTAGTAGCAGGGTTTTTACACCTCCTCGTACAGACTTAACCTCATATCCATTGTTGTCTTTGGTTAAAAACATATTTTCATAACTATCGAATTTCCCTCTCCTCGTTTTACATTACTGGATCCGAAATATTATCATTAAGGGGTGTGGCCACGGTAGCGGGTATAAAATCATGTGCACATTTAAGGTAGTAGTCTGGTAACTTAAGCCGATTTTCATGTCTTTTTTGGAGGGCGTTTTTTTGTAGGAAAATAAAAATGAATCGTTTTGGATATTTAGGATGTTTTTATTTACATAAAAAGATAGAAAAAACAAATTTTTTTGAAAAAATTTAATAGTTTATTATTATTATTATTATTATTGATCGAAGTTGGCACCTCGAAAAAAAGCGCGTGGGTGGCCCCGGTGATTTTGGCTGTTGATGTTATCTGAAATAAAAAATTCTTGATAATTCTTAATCTATAGACATGTCATTCTGGTCGGAACTACTGAAGTTTTTTTATTTGTCCATGAAATTTAACTTCAGTAGTTCCGACCAGAATGACATGTTTATAGATTAAGAATTATCAAGAATTTTTGATTTCAGATAACATCAACAGCCAAAATCACCGGGGCTATCCACGCGCTTTTTTTTCGAGGTGCCAACTTCAATCAATAATAATAATAATAATAAACTATTCAATTTTATCAAAACATTTTTTTTTGTATCTTTAATATGTAAATAAAAACATCCTAAATATCCAAAACGATTCATTTTTATATTCCTACAAAAAAACGCCCTCCAAAAAAGACATGAAAATCGGCTTAAGTTACCAGACTACTACCTTAACAATTTTTTTTCGTATGGAAAAGTGATTTATTTATAAAACTAATTACACATCTAATTAGTATAAATATCAAGCTAATAAAATTTTTTTTTTTCTTTCTTTGTTATTCAAAATGGCCGACTACTGCTATTTGCTTTTGGTATCTTCTTTTTTTGAGACGCTCCGCGGCGTGACATTGAGGCATCCACAATTTTTTACCTAGAACAAAAAAGAAAATTCTCGTTAATCTACATCAGAATACCTAGAGATGTACGTGCGGATATTCGGATTAATTAAAAACTTTCCATTTTATGAGCAGTTTTACAGGAAATTTTTCACCGGAAATTCACCTTTCAAGTTCAAACGCCTACAATATTCGAATAAAACAATATTTTTCAAAATCCGTACGTACTTCCCTGGGTATTCTGATGTAGATTAATGAGAATTTATTTTTTTTCCAGGTCAAAAATTGTGGATGCCAAATGTCACGCCGCGGAGCCGCCTCAAAAAAAAGCTACCAAAAATAAATAGCAGTAGTCGGCCATTTTGTATAACAAAAAAACAAAAATAAATTTTTTTTAGTAGCTTGATATTTATACTAAATGGATGTGTAATTATTTTTATAAATAAATCGCTTTTTCATACGAAAAAAAATTGTTAAATGTGCTCCTGATTTTATACCCGCTACCGTGGCTATACCCCTTAAATTTCGTGTATTTTGATTAAAAAAAAAAAATTTGAAACAGTTAACTTTCAGTTGTTATGAAGAAAAAAATAAAACATACTTTTCGAACGTATTTTCATTAAAAAATAACTTCGTCGAACCTTAAATTTGTGCACTCCGATTTTTTTCTTCTTCATTATCTGCAGCTATATCGCACCCTGTGCGGGCATGTACGAGAATGAAATACCTGTAGAATGTATGTAGTCAGACTCGTAAATTATATAGAAGCGAGTAAAGTAAATATATAGTCTCGTTATATATAGTATTGCTTCTCTATATATAGTATTGGAAATAGACGATAAAAAACCTCTACGGTTCAGGCGGCGGCTATCGCTTTGGTTCTATCTCTTCTTCTCGCCGGATTCGCTCTCTCGCCCTCCCTCTATATATATTTCAAAGTCTATCGGAAAAAGAGTTCTCTTTCGCTTCTTCAGCCTCGCAAATTGTTTCTTTTTTTCTTCTTTTTCCTCACTGCCTTTCGTGTACAGTCCCGAACGGTTCTCGGCTGTGTTTTTGGTCGAAAAACAACGCCGGTGGAATTTATTGCTCCATTATTCCGGGTGGCATTATCGACTCGAAATGTACGGAAAGTGCATTTCCCTACATCCCTCCCATCCCCTCGTCCAATAACGCTTCAGCCATTTTTCTCGCTAGCTTCGGTTTCATCGTGTAAAAATTTACTATTTGTGCAATCCTCGCGAACTTTGACTTGGCAAAATTCTTTTTAAATTTCTCGTTTCAATTTTTGTTTTGTTTGTTATCGCAGCGCGACGATGTACTCGATGGCGTCTTTGTTTATAGGATATTGGTATATCACAGGAAACGGAATATATACTCGGCCCGATGGACAATTGTTGAAAATACGAAATAATAATTATTCATTTTTTGTCATGTTTTTTTTTGTCCCTAAGATAAATTATCATGAAAAATAAATTAATACTTTTGTTAATTTATTTGAAAATATTAAGGTAAATATGGAGCAAAGGGGACCCACTTCTGATTGACTTGCCTTTAATATATGTTGTCTAGGGACCCTTTCTGAACAACTTTTTCCTCTGACACAATTGGGGGTCGTTATTTATTAAAAAGTTATTAACAAATAACGTTAATAACTCATGTAGCTATTTTCCTTATACCAGCCGGTCCTAATCATCTTGTCCTTCACATTTATTGTTACACCCCTGAGTAGCATACAAAAAGTTTTATCCGTCGCTGATTGTTTGTTAAAAAGTTATTAACAAAAAAAGTTTCATAAATGTTGGCTTGTTTGTTGGGTTTGTTTGTTGGGTTGGGTTGTTTAGTTGGGTTGTTTAGGTTGTTTGGGTTTTTTGTTTTTGATTTGTTTGTTTATTGGGTTTGGGTTTTTGGTTTGGATTTATTTGCGATTTGTTGGGTTTGTTGGGTTTGTTCGTTTAGGTTGTTAGGTTAGGTTGTTTAGTTGGGTTGTTTGTTTGGATTATTTCGGTTGTTTTTGGTTTCTTTAGGTTATTTGGGTTTTTTGTTTGTTTTGGATTTGTTTGTTTATTGGGTTTGGGTTTTTGGTTTGGGTTTGTCTTGGATTTGTTTGTTGGGTTTGTTTGTTTATTGGGTTTGGGTTTTTGGTTTGGGTTTGTCTTGGATTTGTTTGTTGGGTTTGTTTGTTTGTTTATTTGTTGGGTTTGTCTGTTGGTTTCTTTAGGTTACTGGGGTTGTTTTGGGTTGTTTTTGGTTTGTCTATGGCCGCAGCCCCTCCGGTCATACGTGTACTGGCCACCATGCAAGTATTTCACATTCTATTTATGAATTTTCTTTTGTTAATAACTTTTTAACAAACAATGAGGACGGATAAAACTTTTGGTATGTTACTCAGGGGGGTATTTTTAATAACACATGTGAAGGACAAGATGATTGGGACTGGCTGCTATAAGAAAAAAAGCTATATGAATTATTAACTTTATTTGTTAATAACTTTTTAATAAATAACGATCCCCAATTGTGTCAGAGCAAAAAAGTTGTTCAGGAAGGGTCCCTAGACAACATATATTAAAGGCAAGTCAATCGGAAGTGGATCCCCTTTGCTCTATATCTACCAATATTAAAAATGGATGGAAGTTTTTATTAATTAATTTTTTACTAAGAAAATAAAAATTTAACGGGATAATTATGCAGTTTGAGAGGCTTTTCCGAGTTTTCATTTCTTCGGGGCTGCTCTGTGAACGAATATTTTGCGCACAATCACCCTTGACAGATGAATTACACTTTACCTAGATATTAGTTAATGTATTTTAAACAATTTTTTGTTTTTTTTTTTGTAAGGATAAAATAGATTGTTCTTCAAACAACTAATTTTCCGGAATTAACGTCGCAACGGACAAATTTAATGCTCTACAAAATTAAATACAGTGCAATAAGCAGCGACATAGGCATTGAGACGAACGGTTTAACAGAGAAAATGCTATATTAGTGAACGCGTATATACTCCAGCTTCGTTAATACACTCTCTGTTATAAATTAGTGAGCCACGGGGATGCGGTGTCTGAAGAAAAAAAATAAAATAAAGAAAAAAAAACTCTATCAGTAATTACAGCTCACTGACTCGCGCAACGTTATATTCAAGCTCGTTAAAGTCTTTCCTTTCTTATTGTCCTCTCTCTTTCGCTCCCTTTCTCACCCTTGCTTTTTCCGAGCTCTCACACACTCGTGTGTTATCTTACACATGGTATGCCTCTCTGTATCTCTCTCTCTTTCTCTCTTTCTCTCTTTCTCTCTCACTCTGGACGACCCTTCAAAGGTTTCACGACATTTTTTTTTTCATCGCTTTATTGCAACGCACAGGGTCGTCGACGAGATTTACCTCGTATATATGTGTGTGTGTATATATATATATATATATATATATATATATATATATATATATATATATATATATGTATATAGTCGTACATTAGTCGATGTCATCGTCGTCGTTGCATATCTCTTATGCTCTTCTCGGCGTCGTCGTGGTCGCGTCGTCCTAGAGTTCTTCCCTCTGGTACACACGACACGAGCGATGCATAATTATATCTCTCTCCCGTATATACATTATGTCCGTTTTTTTTTTTTTTCCTTTATCCTCGCCCTCCCAATACTTCATCATTTCATCTCTCGTTTTGCTAATTCGCCTCTTGATATCCGCACTTCAGATGTTATGAAGAGACGCGTTGTGACGGTCTTCTAGTCCTAAGCGAGCAAAAAAAAAAACAAAAATTCATAGGTACTATTGTATATTTTAACGTCGATCATATTATCCCACTTATGTCACTGATACTTGCGGGTACTCTGCAATTTTTTTCGAGTACAACAAAAATAAACTGAGGGCGCTACGCGTTTTTAAGTTGTCATGTTTCCATTGCGACTTTTTGGGCATGATTCCAGACGTTCTACTCATCCGAAATGAAAAAACCAAAAAGATTATTCATCGATACAAGTATGGCTATCGTATGAACGACTAAAATTTCGAAGGACAAACAAATTCACAGAATGGCGACCATCCAAACAATGTGTATGGATTTTCGAATTTTTTTTTTAACCTTTGGAGAACCTTAAAAAAACGTTTCATATTTTTTTCTTCGAAATTTTCGAGGTTCACGCGATAGCCATAGTTGTAATGATCAATAATCTTTTTTCATTTTTTGTTTCGGATGAGAGAACTCATGGAATTACGGTCACAGTCGCCATGGCATGCATGGCGACTTTAAACCTCGTAGCGTCCTTAATTTATTTCCATTGTACTCGGCAAAATTTGCAGAGTTCCTGCAGGTATCAATAAATAAGTGGAAAAAAGACCGATGCTAAAATATTTAATATTACCGTGAACTTTTTTGTTTTTTAAATCTCGAAAACAAAACCTCATTTAGACTAGAAGTCTGCCTTAAGGTAGTATTCTGGTAACTTAAGCCGATTTTCATGTCTTTTTTGGAGGGCGTTTTTTTGTAGGAAAATAAAAATGAATCGTTTTGGATATTTAGGATGTTTTTATTTACATATTAAAGATACAAAAAAAAAAATTTTTGAAAAAATTTAATAGTTTATTATTATTATTATTAGTGATCGAAGTTGGCACCTCGAAAAAAAAGCGCGTCGGTGGCCCCGGTGATTTTGGCTCTTGATGTTATCTGAAATCAAAAATTCTAAAAAATTCTGAATCTATGGACATGTCATTCTGGTCGGAACTACTGAAGTTAAATTTCATGAATAAATAACAAAATTCTCATTAATCTACATCAGAATACCTAGGGAAGTACGTACGGATTTTGGAAAATATTGTTTTATTCGAATATTGTATAGGCGTTTGTACTTGAAAGGCGAATTTCCAGTGAAAAATTTCCTGTAAAACTACTCATAAAATGGAAAGTTTTTAATTAATCAGAATATCCGTACGTACTTCTCTAGGTATTCTGATGTAGATTAACGAGAATTTCCTTTTTTGTTTTAGGTCAAAAATTGTGGATGCTAAATGTCACACCGCGGAGCGTCTCAAAAAAAGAAGATACCAAAAGCAAATAGCAGTAGTCGGCCATTTTGAATAACAAAAAAAAAAAATTTTTTTTTTATTAGCTCGATATTGATACTAAATAGATGTGTAATTAGTTTTATAAATAAATCACTTTTCCATACGAAAAAAAATTGTTAAGTTAGTAGTCTGGTAACTTAAGCCGATTTTCATGTCTTTTTTGGAGGGCGTTTTTTTGTAGGAAAATAAAAATGAATCGTTTTGTATATTTAGGATGTTTTTATTTACATATTAAAGATACAAAGAAACATTTTTTTGATAAAATTTAATAGTTTATTATTATTATTATTATTCATCGAAGTTGGCACCTCGAAAATAAAGCGCGTGGGTGGCCCCGGTGATTTTAGCTCTTGATGCTATCTGATATAAAAAATTCTTGATAATTCTTAATCTATAGACATCTCATTCTGGTCGGAACTACTGAAGTCAAATTTCATCGATAAATAACAAAATGGCGGACTTTGGAAAAAAAAACTTTTTTCCAAAGTCATGAGCCAAAATCACCGGGGCCACCCACGCGCTTTTTTTTCGAGGTGCCAACTTCGATCAGAAATAATAATAATAATAATTTACTATTAAATTTGTTCAAAAAAATTTTTTTGTATCTTTAACATGTAAATAAAAACATCCTAAATATCCAAAACGATTCATTTTTATTTTCCTACAAAAAAACGCCCTCCAAAAAAGACATGATAATCGGCTTAAGTTACCAGACTACAACCTTAATGTAAACGAAATTATGTAAAAATGTTACAAGTTCTATTTTTTTAACGCATAGCGAATCATCTAATTTGAAATTGTTGTCATTCGAGTAGCTGTGGTTATTGCCGGTTCGTCTCGTAACTAAAACTCTTCAATCTCGTATAATATTCCAATGGAGTCTCCATATTAGCAACTTCGAACAATTTTTTAATTTAAATTTCATTGTTTTTCCCATCTCGTTGAGGAAGCTTCGATTTTTTTTCCTTCTTCATTATCCTTTATTTTCAATTCCCCCATTTTGGCTCTTGAAAATATCCCGTTGTCGGAAGCGAGGATTCTTGGGTAAAAGATGGCCGTGAAGTGGGATGAAGACGACGAGGGGTTTATTAAAATCGTAACGGGCGAGAAACGACCGTCGCTCGTTAGTGGCAAGAGTCGATTAGTGACGATAGACTGTGTGGGCGTGTGTGAGTGAAAACCTTTCCCCGATTCACTTGTTTTCTCTTTTCACATTTTCGATATATATATATATAGATATTGCATCTCAATGCCCCTTCGACGAGGCACAGATGTGGATTCATTCTCTCGGTTCGGTTTTCTCGAGAACGAACGAGCCAAGTGCCGAACGAGGTTGGGGGAGAATCCCATAACGATTATTCAGACCTTTTTTTTTTTTAATTCCCGGTTAGGCGAATTTTTCATTTGCTCAACGATGAGTGAATTCACGCTTTTTTTTTAACAGAAAAATAATGTCAATTGTTATTGGTTTTTTTCATTATTTCAATAAATTATATGTATATTTTTGATAATTTGATTATTAATGCTCGAGGTTGCAGACCGGAAGTCCCAGCTGCCCATCAAATTTTCTGCAAATGTGACATTTTCCCGTACAACCTTATCATCCACTCTTTTACTATTTTTTTTTAATTAAAGGTCCGTAACCGAAAAACGGAACCTCATGGTCGCGCTCGATTTTTTATCCGTCCGTCCATCCGTCTGTCCATACTTCTGTTCCCTAAACGCCTGAACGTTTTAACTTATCAAATTGAAATTTGGCGTGCAACTAGAACGAGATGTACCGAAGATGAATCGCCGAGTAATTTTTGAAAAATATTTTCTTCACGTATTTCACGGAGCCAAAATGTGTGATCCCGAAAAAAATGTTCTGGCTCGTGGAGTATTCGAAAGGGCTTACTTTGAGGATTGAACGAAATATATTAAAATATTTTCTTCGACTTATCTTTTTAACAATATTCATCAAAATGTTCTTTCTTTTGCTGTCCAGCCCCTTCCCACCCCCCAATTTCAAAACTACTGCCACGAAAATTTTGAATTCAGGGTTTGGGCCACTCTAGAGTCCGAAAAAATAGGCTTTTTTGGGGATTTTTTTTCGGAAAAACTACAAAATAAATTGAGATTACAAAATATAGTGTTTGTCATACATATCAGTGACTGTATATAATAATTTTTTTGAAGCGATTGATTTGAAAATGGCGGCTGTGCAGCGTTTTTGCGATGACGTCTCCGTTTTTCCAGGGTCCACGGCTGGACAAACAGCTCCTGTAATTTTTGAATTATGATGAGCCAACGAATTTTTTTCGATTATCCATAACAACAGCTATAGAAGTACGTAGGGTTTTTTCGATACAATGATTTTTGGCCAAATGGCGCACTTCTAAATTGAAATGTGAAAAATTTGCTTAAAAAATCGTCAGAAAATTGCTAATAACAAATGAACTATGCAACATAAAAAAAATAATTCTACGTACTTCCATAGACAATGTATTTTTAAAGATATATTCAAAATTTCAAGTGAATCGGTTGAAAATTGTCCGAGTTATGTTTCCGGCCAACTTGAAAAATGCAGTTTTGTGATAAACGCGTTTGAAGTTTTGACGGAGCTCGCTGCAGACCAGGCTTGCACTAAAATTCGAAAACCGAGTACTTAGAGATTTTTCCCGGCCATAATCTTTTATGGCCCGGCTCCTAAGGGACCATTTAAAAAATAAAAATAAATCGATTTTTCGCAAATTCTGGAGTGGCCCAACCCCTTAATTCTGATGTACAAAGGCATATAAGAAGTTTGAAAGAATACCACAACGATATTGAAATTGTCATTGGTCTTTGAGATATTTGAAATTTTATGAAAACATTCAGTATCTAGTAATGGTGTCCCAACGTTAAACTACTTCCCTTAGTGAAAGGTTGCGAAACTCTCGGCAAAGTTCTCGCTTGATCGGTTTTTTTTTTCTTTCCGCTCGCACTTTTAATCTCTCTCGCGCTTCCGTTCTTCCGAGGCTTCGCGTATATATTTTGTTTTTCCTCTGGTGTGTGCGACGCGATGCAATGGAATCGGCAAAAGATGGTGAGATAAAGAGAGAATAGACGAAATATGTGCCGGAAATAGCCAGGCGCAAGAAAGGGTTCGAAAGGAGCGTCATTGGGAATGGCGTGGAAGTGAAAATAAAATGGAAAGTAGAAAAAAGAATAGAAAGGAAATGTCACTCTAGGAAAAAAAATGAAATGAATGTGATGCGCTTCTCTTATACACAGTACATTCGTATAATGTACTATATATGTGTGAAAAAGAAGAAAAAAAATCGAGAACGGGAGAAAATATAAAAGCGAGATAAAATATCCGCGTCGAAGAGTGTGCGAAAGTGCTCTCCTCGTAGCGCATTCCCAGTCGTCAATTACTTCCTCTCCGATGAATAAGGATTTCAGGAAAATGGAAAATCTGACGGCACGAATAAAACCTCCCTGTCTCGCTCGCACTGTCGCAATGAAAACGAGAAGAGCGAAAAGAAGAAGAAAAAAAAAGAGAAAACAAAATCCGCAAAGAAAGTAGAAATCGTGTAAAGAGTTGTTCGAGAAGGAGGAAGGGCTTTTGGTTCTTTCTGGTTTATACGTTGTAAAAACGTCAAAGAGAGCCTGCCTTCTGGGGGGTATGTTTTACGCGAAAGGGCGCGTTTCATCATTCTGCGATTCGGTAACGGCCCGTGGAACGAGAAATCCCCTTGCGAACAGGAGATTCCTCTCCGTTTAACCTCAAAAATCCTTATGTTTCCGAGCATTCTCGTATAATCCAACATGAGCACATTGGCGAGTTCTATGTATGTTTCCCCGAGAAACTTTCGTCATCGTTCCAACGATTTTTCTTTTTTTTTTTTTCATTCTTTCTCTCCCACTTTTTTTTTCCCTTTCATCGTCCGCGATGGCCCTTGAGCTTTTACAGCAGTAATCGCGTTTTACATCAGTTTACCTTCTCCGGTGTGATGATGGCCATTATACTTAACCGTTTGCCCACTGCTCGCGAGGAAACGAGGGAAAAAAAAAGTGCATCAACCGAAATCCCCTCGCGAGTACCGACTGCATGTAATATTACACGAGAATGATGAATCTTGAACATTTTTTATACTCGCTCCATTTAGCTTCCTGCTAATTTATCCATCAACATTACCCTCCGAAAAGGGAACATTTCTTGAGGTAAAACGAAAGAGTTTTCTTTTGGAGATATTAATTTTTTTTTTTCGAACCGATGTGGAGTTTCGCCCGGTAATTTATGATTTTGTAAATTTGATAGAAAATAGTCCGACCCACTGCCAAGAAATTTAATGATGGTACTTTCGTGACTTTCGTGGACTTTCGTGAGATAAACACGAAAATCGTACCATCATAAAATTTGTTAGCAGTGGTTCAGAAACTTTTGAATATCTATTAAAAAAGGCGCTAGAAAGGGACTGGATTGGATCATCCAAAATGAGAAAACAAAAATGATTTCGTTAATATAAGATATTATCTCTAGTATTTCATCGAAAGAATAAGCAGAATATTAATTTTTAATAAAGTGGCAACTTCTCAAAAAAAAATTTCGCTTCTCGATAAAAAAATGTTGTCATTAAATTCTATATATATAAAAAAGGATGTCTCTATGTTTGAGCTTAATAGACTTCGAGAGCGTTTGACCGATCACCATGAAAGGTGGTATACATATGTATTTTTTCATGGAGAAGGTTTTTGCGCTATCCATTTTGTTGTAACTCGCCACTAGATGGCGCTGCAGCACATCAACTTCTATACCGTTCAACCGATCGCCATGAAAATTGGTATACATAGGTATTTGAGCACGAAGAATATTTTCGCCCTATCCATTTTGTTGTAACTCGCCACTAGATGGCGCTGCAGCACATCAACTTCTATACCGTTCGACCGATCGCCATGAAAATTGGTATACATAGGTATTCGAGCACGGAGAATATTTTCGCACTATCCACTTTGTTATAACTCGCCACTAGATGGCGCTGCAGCACATCAACTTCTATACCGTTCAACCGATCGCCATGAAAATTGGTATACATAGGTATTCGAGTAGGAATATAGGAATCAACTGCTATACCGTTCAACCTATCACCACGAAAGCAACAGATCAAAAAATTATTGCTGACTTACGAGCATTATTCCACGAGCACAGTCGTTTGGTCTGAGATTTCAAATCGGCATTAGAGAATGTAAGAGCCTTGACTTGAAAGTCATTATCAGGGCAGACAAAACGCCGTTGAATAAGCGCGATATGAATAAATATCCTTCTTTTGTTTTCAGGCGATTGACATTGCATTCGTTCTTTGTTTTTTGGCGAATGAAATTTGTGTAAGACACAACTACACTATCATCCGTCACCAAACATTAAGAACAGAAAATTATTTGAAACACCACCCTAAAAATCAAACATTGGAAGATCAACCAGACATGCGCAGCAACTATCAGCCAGCAGAGCTGCTGAAACATCTCAAAATCGAGACGCGCGACGGGAAACTTAACGAATCAGAGTCTATACTTCAAGAACTGCGAAACATCTGGAGAGCGAGACGCCCGAATTGAAAACCTGCGAGAGCGAGATTCTACTTCTAGTCCAGGAATTTTAGCACCAAAAATGGGTTCGCTCCGCATAAAATCCTGATAATTGATTTTTCGATTGGATCATGTCAGAGGGTGCCCCCTAAGTATAAAACCAAGTTTCTGTCGCCCGAAATCGCGAGCGTTAGCCGCCATCTTGAAAAACGCCTTTTTGCAAATATCTCGGAAACTTTGAGTTTTATGTTAAAAATAGTAGAGACCTTTTTTGTAGAGGATAGAATTTCCCATCTTCTTTATTTGAATCTTTTTTCTCTATTGTTGATATTGTCCCAGATATAGTTGGTTACAAAAATTAAATTTTTGTTTTTGGGAAATATGTCGATAGTTTTTGGAAATACGAAAAGAAATGTTGTAATCAAAGTTGTAGAGCATGAAATTTTCTACCATTTTTGCATAGAACTTTTTTTTGTAAAACCAATAGTTTCTGAGTTCTAGCGCAATGAAACTTGCCGTCAGGTAAAGAAAATCAGCGATAAGTGGTAATACGTTACTCTGGCACGCAAACAAGTCAAACAGTCACACACACGATATCACGCTGACCGCTCACGTCATAGACGATCAAGAACGAGAATCGATCTCAAGAAAGCGGCCTTCAATTACTATAAAGACTACGATTACAGAATGCATCGCGATGTTGTCATTGGTCCAATGACTAATTTGTGCTAAATTTAGAAAATCCATGTTTTTCGCATGGTCAACTATATGTTGCTTGCTCCAGAGTAGGGACCCCAAAAACTCTGTACATCTATACACCAAATCAGAAAACCAAAAATATTGTTTATCCACTCGCGTTACGCTAAATGTTAGCGTTAGTTAAAATTATTTCAAGTTCAATTATACATCATCCATTTTTATATATACACAGGTAAATAAATATACACAGGCGGGACAACGTCTGCCGGGTTTAGCTAGTAGTTTATAAGATGGAAAATATTTATCGGCGAGAAGAAACCTTCGATTAATCACTGAAAAATATATTTATAAAGCCTGTGTCAAAAATTGAGACTGATCGGTTTAGCCGTTTCCGGGGAATCTTGCTCACCGACTTTGAAAACACAGTTTTGAGATAAAAGCACTCAAATTTTCAAAATCATTTCGCGACACTCCGGAGACGTCTCGCCAAATATGCGTGTAACTTTGACAATATTTATCGGATTGACATGAAATTTTCTGTGCATATCCTTAAATATATGTACATAACGAAAATGAAATAAAAACATTTTTTTAAATTGTAAATTCCGTCCGCGGATAACCCTTTAAGCCCGTAGTCTGGTCTAGAACGAGATTTTTGACGTCATTTTTAATGTGCAATAACGTTTAAACCGTTGAAGTTGTCTTGATGAAAATTTACACGTGCATTTATTGATCCTTAGAGAATACTTGTACATTAAAAAAAAAATTATTTTAAATATTTTCATGTAGTTTTTTGCCTTGTTGCAACATGGTGCGCCGAAATCGGCGCCCACTCTGGACGATTTTGTATGCATCTGAAAGAAAAAATATATATATATTCTCAATCTGTATGAGTATTCTGAGCACTGGTAGCAGAATTGGTACTTAAAAATTTTTTTTATTGAGTCGAACAATAATTTTGCCGACATTTTATAACTCGTCGAATACCCGAAAATGTATGAAATATCATTAATGAAAGTTCAACAGACCGCCATTTTGTCAAAAATTTGTTTCAAGTACCAATTCTGCTACCAGTGCTCAGAATACTCATACATATTGAGAATATATATATTTTTTTTTTTTAGATGTATACAACATCGTCCAGAGTGGGCGCCGATTTCGGCGCACCATGTTGCAAAAAGGCAAAAAACTACATGAAAATATTTAAAATAATTTTTTTTTTTTTATGTACAAGTATTCTCTAAGGATCAATAAATGCACGTGTAAATTTTCATCAAGACAATTTCAACGGTTTGAACGTTATTGCACATTAGAAATGACGTCAAAAATCTCGCTCTAGACCAGACTACGGCCTTAAGCTATCGACATTAATTGTGTATCACGAATAAATGTGTATTATCGAATTTGGATAAAATCGACAAAAGCATTATTATCGTATTTTCGATTATTCGAAAAGAAATGCAAAAAAAATCAAACTTTACGCTACGAATAAACGCGAGGAAAAATATCTGCAAGTTGAAACTTTCAAGTTTCCTTCCTCAAAGTTTAACACAATTCGCGAAACCTCCTCTACAAGAAATCATATGATTTCTTTATTTCATTGTTTTTTTTTATCAGTATTTCCATCGTGTACCCTTTTTTGGATACGTCAGCCAGTAGTGTATTCATTTAATTATATACATTACGTGGTTTTATCGCGAGGGAACAAAACGCGAACGGTCAATTTCACCATGTTCCCACTTCGATATCATCCGATTACATGAATATATATATATATATATATATATATATATATATATATATATATATATATATATATATTGAAGTATTCATCACTTTCGTAGGTACATTTGTGCTTGAAATTGAATCGCGAGTCTCGAAAGCGTCGAACCGTGATGTTTGTTCGCGCTGATGGATGCATCGTCCTATATATACGTACAATTTCATCAAATGCCTTACAAACAAAGGGAAGTAACACGTGCAACTTGAGGGAGAATGTGACGTTTGAGTTTGCGCCCTTTTGCACGTTAAAGTAGTCGATACGATCTCGTCACAGACTCCGTCGGTGTTCGTCGTTCGGTCGCGACCGCGGTGTGTTTGCCACGAAGGGTGCATATGGTGGTGAGCCGCGATAAGAGAAGAGAAACCGAGACAATGGAGTGATCGAATATTTTATATATATATTGCCAATATAGTGCCAGTCGGGGGAGAACGATGAAGAATTTGCGCAACATTCGAGAATAATGTTTCAACGTTTGCATACTTTGATCTTCGATTTTTGACTTTGAGCAAAACGATAAATTCACTTTGTTCTTTTCGAGAACGTTATTTAAGAAATGTTACGATTGGAATTTTCACTTAACAAATTTTATAATAGTTTTTAAGGGGTATGACCACCGTAGGGGGTATAAAGTCATGTGGACATTTAACAATTTTTTTTCGAATAAAAAAGTGATTTATTTATAAAACTAATTATACAGTTATTTAGTATAAATATCAGGCTAATGAAAAATATTTTTTTTTGTTTTTTTTTGTTATGCAAAATGGCCGACTACTGCTGTTTGCTTCTGGTATCTTTTTTTTTTGAGGCGCTCCGCGGCGTTACATTTGGGCATCCACAATTTTTTACCTAGAGCAAAAAAAAAAAATTCTCGTTAATCTACATCAGAATACCCCGCGCAGAAATTTGTTCCGGCTGGCCTGATATAGGATCAGGCCCCGTTCAGGAATCGATAAGGTTAGCCTGATCAGGCTAACCGGATCAGGCCCAGATCAGGGGCGGATCATATTCTGATACGGCGTGGGTTATCAGGCTAGCCTTACATTACATATATCAGGGCCGAATCAGGGGTGGTTAAGGCATCCGTGGCAAATCCTCATCAGGTTAACCGGATCACCCCCACATCAGGGCCGGATCATATTCTGATACTGCGCGAATTATCAGGCTAGCCTTACATTACATATATGAGGACCGGATCAGGTGCGGCTAAGGCGTCCGTGGCAAATCCTGATCACGCTAACCGTATCACGCCCAGATCAGGGGCGCATGATATTCTGATACGGCATGAATTATCGGTGCAGCCTCAGGTGTTGACAATGAACTTGTGTTAACACAAGTTCATTGTCAACACAAGATGAAATTTTGCATTAAAATGATTATCTTTCGACGATTTAATAGGATAGACGGAGGATACTCATTTGGGAAATCTCTGTGTCGTATTATTTCGAATAATGCTTCTTGAGACATTATTCGATTGACATTTAAATAATATTAACAATAATAATAACAATAATAACAATAATCATAAGATTGACAGCAGTGGACGCGCGGTCGGTTCGCGGCTTCGATGGTCTGGTATGTTAAGTAGGCGATCACCCATCCCAGTACTGACTGCGGCGAATACTACTGTATTCGCCACAGTCAGTGCTGGGATGGGTGATCGCTTAGCCGTTTACTGGCTTGTCTACCCACTACTGAACGGAAAGCACTTTTTCTGAATTTTTTAAATAACCGACAAAAATATACGCTGGAAATACTAATAATGAAAGGAAATTATAATATAGTATTTATATTATTATTATTATTACTAATATCATTATTATCATTACTACATCGATTTTTCAATCGATAACCGACACCGCCTTAAAATTAAATCTCTACGAAGACAATTTTTAATATAATTCACCATTTTCATTTTTGGTGGTTGGACTACATATAAGATATTCCTAGAAGTAATTCACAAGTGCTCGATAGAGTAGTAGTTACAGCGTTAGTCCGTTAGGTCGGTAGGTAGACAGATAGGTAAGTTTAAATAGCACAACTCCAGATTGGAAAATTAATTTTAAACGACCGCAATTATCGTTTAAACAACAAGAAACGTCTAAAAAATGACTGTTAGTACAGTAACATTTTGTTTTCAATATTTTTTGGTCCAATTTGAGAATGAATTCTGCTGAGAGAGGTTGCGGGTTCGAACCCCGGTGGAGGCCGTTTTTTTTTTCTTAAATATTATTATATGGGTCAGCTAACAACATACGATGGCCAATAACCTAATTCTCAGAAGATAAATAGATTTTATTCATTTGAAATTTGAAAACTGGAATTCAGTGCCAGATCGAGGCCAGATCGGTGCCGGATCACGGCCGGATTACGGCCGGATCAGGCCTGGATCCGCAACTTCGTTACATGCCGGACGTGGGCCGGATTTAAGCCGGACCAAATTTCCGCTCGGGACCTAGAGGAGTAACTTAGGAATTTGAAAAATATTGTTTTATTCGAATATATTGTAGGCATTTGAACTTAGAAGGTGCATTTCCAGTGAAAAATTTCGTATAAAACTGCTGATGAAATGAAAAGTTTTCAATTAATCAGAAATTCCGTACGTACTTCACTGTAGAAATGCATTTAGAAACCTATGGTCGTGCCAGAGGCAGTCTTACGTTATACGCTCAAAGTCGGTGAAAAAAAAAATACTATCTACCACCTTAACTTAACTTAACTTATTGTTATGATGATAAAGTATCGTTTAAGCAAAAAAAAACATCAATTTTTTTGAAAATTCCACACTGATTCAACACTGGTGAATTTATTTTGTCCTTTATAACAGAATGTTCTGTACAATGCAAAATTCTTTTTTACAAATACCTACCGCTGCAGCACTCGTACGAAGTAGAACGATTTTATTTTCAAAAGAAACTGTACTAATCGATCAATTCGCGATGGATTATTGAACAAAAGCGAAAAACAAACACGAAAGTCCCTGAAACTGGTAAGACTTTTTGCTTTTACGTTGAAACCACCTTTCGCGAATTAAATAGCTTCGGAAAAGTTCCAACCACGGAAAAATCGTTCAACTTTACATAGAACTGCCCGTACACAATATTAGTTTCCGTATATATGTGTATATTCAACGGATAAATAGGATGGGTACAAGGATGCCGCACGTATACACCCGCAGAGTGGTCGGAAGTGGTGTCGGAAGGAGGAATAGGGGGTGTACGAGGGTGTGCACAACTTCCGTTGTATGAATATTCAGTTCTCATCGATGCGAGAGTTCGGTCGGACCGCATAGTAATAGTAGGAATCGTGAAACTTGTGGGCGTAGCTCGTGATACGCGTGATAGAACTTACAGCCACTCTCCCGGAAACCCTTCGTACTATGCATATATTGTGTTGGCGAGCAAAAAAGGGCTTAATAAAGAACTGTGTTTTGTGCGAGCAAAAAAACTTCTTACCATTGTTATTTTCATATGGAAAACTACGGAGTGGGAGAGCACAATGAAAAATTGCAAAGACGATATTAATTTTTTTTATTTAACAAAAAAAAAATCGTATCGAAAATCCCAAACGACAGATTGTTCGAAAAGCTTTTCTGATCGTGCTAAAAAAAAAATTGGTCAAGCATGCACTTCGTCCGCCGTGAGTTTCTCATCGTTCTCTTGAGGGGTTATACGCAGTAAGGATTTGAAAAAAAAAAAAATTCATATCATTTTCGCAATGTACATATATTGAAGTATATACACAGAAAATTTCATGTCAATACGACAAATATTCTCGAAGTTACACGCAAATTTGTAAGGGAGCGTCTGGGAGCGTCTGAGCATTATTTCGAAAGTTCGAATGCGTTTATCTCAAAACTGTGTTTTCAAAGTCGGTGAGCAAGATTCCTCGGAAACGGCGGAACCGATCAGTCTAAAATTTTTACACAAGCTTTATAAAGATATTTTTTAGTGATTAACCGAAGGTTTTTTCTCGCGCGATAAGTATTTAACATTTTTTAAACAATTTAAGGCGAACATTTTTATCGAAAATTGAAGTTTTTTTTTGTGAAGCCGGCATTTTGTTAAAAATTAATATTTTGCTTATTCCCTCGATTAAATACTAGATAATACCTTATATTAACGAAATCTTTTTTGTATTCTCATTTTAGATGATCCAATCCAGAGATATCGTGCTCATCGGAGATCGGCTATAGCAGCTTTAAAAATCATTATTTTTACGAATAAAAAATATGAAAATAAAGTTAAAAGTCACCGCAATATGTATATAAATTTTTACGTTAATAAATTAAAATGTCTTTCCAGGAAAGATTCTTGAAAAGTCGCTTTTGTCCGGTCTCCCTGACTGCGCATAACTCCTCAAGTGTAGTAGATATTTTCATTCATTATCATTTATCTCCAAAACCAGTGACGATTTTGGCATCGCTTTAAGTTTCCTCTAAACTTTCCCTATGTCCTCGGGTATCAGAATTATTTCTAAATTTTCGCACCGGTAGTTTCGTAATTAACGAAGTGGATAGCGAGGGGTATAATAAAAAAACGAACATTTTCATACACAATTCTGCACGATCTCTCGTTCGTCAAAGTTCAACTCAATCGCGATATTTTCAAATGAAAAAATTAGCGCGCTGCCTTATCATAATAATGAGCAATTATAATTGAACTATGTTTATACATAATTACACGCATGATATATATAGTAAGTACGAAGAGAATGGTTAATAGAGCTCCCATATACCTCGGAGTTTTCGTCACTGCCGGCTCGTCACGCAAACCCTGGAAGCTGTTTCGCAAACTGTACACGCGCAATGGTATTTAAGTATAGACAAGCTTTGGGGGTATTTGAGGAAATGCTCGTCCCTCGAGGTTGATGAGAATTATACGGATATACAATGGAGGGTAAAACTCATCTCGGAATTCCTCCCGTGATTCACAAGTGCGCGGGATATATTCGCGTTCTCTGTATTAAATTTTTGTTCTTATCTCAATGCTCGACAGTCGTGGGACACAAAGTTTCACGAGACGAATTTTACGCTATATATACGCAATATTTTCAACCCCTTTGAGGGCTTCTGCACTCGAGAATACGCTGTACAAACTCGATATTGGGACGACCGGGGGTTAAAATGGCCTCCTTTAAGGGGGGAAATAGGGTTAGACGGTTCAAAAAATCGATTTTTTTTAATTTCATAAATTGTTAGTAAAACTATTGAAAAATATGTTCCCAAAATTTTTAATGAGAATTCCGACTCGTTCTATTGTTATAAGCCATTAAGGGAGGAAATACTGTTAGGACAGCGTTTTCTCAATGATTTTTATGAACTTTTTTATAGTATAAAAAATGACTATAATTTATTGGAACTTTGAGAATATTTTATACATATATTTAAGTATATACTATAAAATTTGTATACATATATTTAAGTACTAGGGGGGCTTCGCCCCCCTGCGCGCTTCGCGCGCCAACCCCCCGTCCGAAAATGACCGCTAATGCACCCCCTGCATTTGCGGTCATTTTTTGGTCATTTTCGGTCATTTTCGGTCCTGAACTCTTGTACACGGCGGCGGCGGCGGCGGCGAAATATTTATATAATATAGAGAGATATACTATAAAATATTAGCGACCCCATATTGCTTGTTTTTCTTGGTACTATTTTTTCAAACGCGTTTTTCTGAAAACGACTTTTTTTTACTTGCGTACACGCTAGTTCGGAAAGTTTTCAACCAATCGTTTTGAAAATTGGCGGTTACTTTCTTCATAGTATTGCACTGTATATGAACCTAAAATCGGAATATTATCATTATTTAAAATAATTTTTTTTTGCAAATAAAGTTGTAAAAAATGGCAAAAAATCATGCTTTTTTGTTTAGACCCCTGTAAAAAATTCAATTTTCTATTTTTTTTTATAGCATTTAGGTTCATATAGAAGAGAGACATATGATAAAAGTAAATTCCAACCTCGTTTGATTTCAGATGAAAATTGTGGCTTCCAGAATGTACGCAAAATGCTGAGTCTGATTGTGACCTGCAATATGGGGTCGCTAATATTTTATAGTATATACTCAAATATAGGTATACAAATTTTATAGCATATACTTAAGGTAGCAGTCTGGTAACTTGAGCCGATTTTCATGTCTTTTTTGGAGGGCGTTTTTTTGTAGGAAAATAAAAATGAATCGTATTGGATATTTAGGATGTTTTTATTTACATATTAAAGATACAAAAAAAAATTTTGTTGAAAAAATTTAATAGTTTATTATTATTATTATTATTGATCGAAGTTGGCACCTCGAAAAAAGCGCGTGGGTGACCCCGGTGATTTTGGCTCTTGACGTTATCTGAAATAAAAAATTCTTGATAATTCTTAATCTATCGACATGTCATTCTGGTCGGAATTACCGAAGTTAAATTTAATGGATAAATAACAAAATGGCGGACTTTGGAACAAAAAGTCCTTTTATTTTAGCAAAGAAGGGGTTGTAAAATAAAAAGAAATTTAACTTCAGTAGTTCCGACCAGAATGACATGTCTATAGATTAAGAATTATCAAGAATTTTTGATTTCAGATAACATCAAGAGCCAAAATCACCGGGGCCACCCACCCGCTTTTTTTTCGAGGTGACAACTTCGATCGATAATAATAATAATAATAAATTATTACATTTTTTCAAACAAATTTTTTTTGTATCTTTAATATGTAAATAAAATCATCCTAAATATCCAAAACGATTCATTTTTATTTTCCTACAAAAAAACGCCCTCCAAAAAAGACATGAAAGTCGGCTTAAGTTACCAGACTACTGTCTTAAATATATGTATAAAATATTCTCAAAGTTTCAATAAATTATATTCATTTTTTATACTATAAAAAAATTCATGAAAATCATTGAGAAAACTCTTTCCTAACCCTATTTCTCCCCTTAAGGAAATAACACTGCTAGAGCGTTGCCAATCACAGAAATTCATTGCTTGTCATCCAGAAATCGTCCTGTTAGCACTTTTATAACGCATACGACAAAAAAAAGTGTCTGGGGCAAAACGCCCCCCCACGCCATCTTTCAAAATTTGTATATTTCTCCAATATCGGCGGTGCTTTCTTTAGTGGCGCCATGTTCATTTGAATCTCAATTCGGGGTAGCGTCGATTAAAATTCGAACATTGTCTCGATTCATCGAGAATGACCCCTGGGATGATGGAAACCAGCTGTGACAATTTTGGAGGCAGCCATATTGCACCGGGGGTCCATTTTTCCCCCAGGATTCCACTGTATAGTAGTAAGCATATCAGAGTTAATCGGATCAACGAGGGATATATACTCGCTCGAGGCTGCCAGAGAGGAAAGCAGTTTCGTTTCTTATTTCCCCGCGCCGTCCCCCGGCCCCTTTCTTTTCTCTATTGGATTCTTCGCGAAAGTGAAACTCGCCTCTAAAGTGCAACGGGCTTTCGGAAGCTGAGACGCTCGAATTGAATACACCTGATCTATACATATAGAATGTATCAATAAAGAAAAAAGAGAGACGATAGAGAGAAAAAAAAACTCAGATCTTGTACGCTGAAGAATTCGATTCATAACGGAAATCCGTTTTTTTTTATTGTGTTTTTTATTTAAAAAAGAAAGGAAACTTTTTATTCAATCCATCGTTTCTTCGTGAATTTGTCGTGGATGTCGGAAAGGAAAAATTGAATTTTTCAAAAGTCAATCAAAGCTCATTCCCTACAATGAGATAAAACTCAGTTTTATCTCGTAAATTCGCTTTTTCTTTTGTCTCGTTGGACACAATATCTTTGACATATTGTATTTGCGATGTATCGTCCTAAAAATAGAAATGAAATTTTCCATGAGGCATATCGGTTCGAGAGTTAGAACGGCAAAGTTTGCTAGTGGCGAACGGTCTGTTCGTGCACTTCATAAATAATTTATATGATTTTCAATGCAATTTTCTTACAATTTTCGTAAACACGCTTTCGCGAGAGAGCGTTGAACGTTGTTACTTGAGAATCCTCGGGTTACCAGCTTGTACACCCATTATCCAACTGAAGAAACGACCCCAACAACACACACACACGTACAATACACACACACAGACAAACAGATTCTCTGTCACTTTCTCTCTCTCGTACGTTCTCTTTCACTCGTACCGTTCTATATATTTTGCTTCTACCGTTCCCTTGGAACCTGAAACCCTTGGTAAAGTGCACAAGTCTCTGTACCAACGCTTCGAGCAACCTCCGCAAGATCCCCCCATGGAATAGTACACGTTATAGAGAATTCTCGTCGTAGATATATATGCACATCCATATAGTACAAGGTAATGCAATGGCATGGTACGCTATATGCATGTCCGTATACCTTCGCGAGTCTCTAAAGCTTTCGTGGCGGAATCACGAAAGAGAGAGAGAGAGAGAGAGAGAGAGAAGGCGAGAGTATGTACCGCGAGAGAGTACGTACACAGAGCGAAACGTGTACAATACAAGAACGTATTGTGAACAATGTAAAAATATGGGTCCCGAGGTGCAACAAGGATCAGCCAACAGGGAAGAAAGAATTTTATTAGATTTCGATAAAAAAAAAATCGCTTTTTTCTTTCCTCTCAACGGAATACCTCGTGGAAGTTCGAAAAAACCCGATAAAACAAAAAAACGATTGATAAAGTGCACGATGCTCCTCGTGGTAATAATGTTTCAAAGACGATAATCCTTTAAGGTAGTAGTCTGGTAACTTAAGCCGATTTTCATGTCTTTTTTGGAGGGCGCTTTTTTGTAGGTAAATAAAAATGAATCGTTTTGGATATTTAGGATGTTTTTATTTACATATTAAAGATTGAAAAAAAAAAATTTTTGCACAAATTTAATAGTTTATTATTATTATTATTATTATTATTGATCGAAGTTGGCACCTCGAAGTTGGCAGCCCGGGTCCTCACTTTTTTTCTACCGAACCGATTGCTTTCAAAAATTTTAACAGGCTACTCTACACACTTATAGTTCTCGTCGGAACTACCGAGAAATTTTTTCACCTCTAACTATTTATTTTACAACCCCTTCTTTGCTAAAATAAATGGACTTTAGCAAAAAAGGGGTTATAAAATAAAAAGTTAGGGGTGAACAAATTTCTCGGTGGTTCCGACGAGAACTATAAGTGTGTAGAGTAGCCTGTTAAAATTTGAAAGCAACCGGTTCGGTAGAAAAAAAGTTAGGACTCGGGCTGCCAACTTCGATCAATAATAATAATAATAATAAACTATTAAATTTTTTCAACATTTTTTTTTTTTGTATCTTTAATATGTAAATAAAAACATCCTAAATATCCAAAACGATTCATTTTTGTTTTCCTACAAAAAAAAACGCCCTACAAAAAAGACATGAAAATCGGCTTAAGCTACCAGACTACTACCTTAAATCCCTTTTAACGGTTAATTCCAATTAATCAAATAATTGACAATTGTTGTCGATAAAAATAAGAAATTATTACTGGAAGCTGCAGCAAATTTTCTTCAAGCATAAATCGATGAGAGGAATTATTGGAATTTTCTTTGCAGCGTGTTCTTTTCGCTCTTAGCATACAACACGACAATACTATTTTATTATACCGTCGCTTGAAATATTCCATTATCACGTGACATATTTGAGTTTGTACATTATTCGTGTACACACGTTTAGAATGATGTTGAAGTTTGCATCGTTGGAACGCAACAAAAATAGCCTTTCAAATTTTTATTTTCAGTACTGCTCTCGCTTCTTTTGCCCGTTTAGGCCCAACTCCTTAAAAAACACCCCAAAAAAAAGGTTTTAACGTTTTTGTCTTCGAAAATTTAATCCTGAGGGGGAGGAATGTTATAAAAAAATCTATTTTCGTTGCATTCCAACGATGCAAACTTCAACGTCATCGTTTAGACGGTAAACAAGATCGTTTATTATAGAGAAAATTCGATGATCATTTACCTTTTAATTCTGCAAACAGTGAAGTAAACTACAGTCCGAGGTACAATAAGGATCAGCCAACGGGGAAGAAAGAATTTATTAGATTTCGATAATACATCTTTCTTCTTTCTCAACGAAACAACTCGGGGAAATTCGAAAAACCGATAAAAAAAGAAACGATTGACAAAGTGCACGTTGCTTCTCGTGATAGTAATGTTTGCGGCGACGATAATCGTTTAAATTTTCCCTTTAACGCTCAATTTCAATTAATCAAATGATTGACAATTATTTTCGATAAAAATGAGAGATAACTATTAGTACAATCAATAGAGAATATTGTGCCACATTAAATTACAAGAGTTATTTTTTTTTTAATTAGGTTCAGTATCACGTACTGAATGTAAATAAACAATGTAAATAAACGCGTTTTTATTAGCCTTGCACCCAGTAGCGCAACATTGAACGCGTTATAACTTTGAGAATATTAATTTTAGATAAAAAAGTTTTTAATAAAAGTTGTGCAAAATTTATGAATTTAAAAGATAAGTTATTAGCATTTTATTGTTTAAACTATTATTAAGGGAGATACAGGTCAAAAAGTGAATAAATAAATTTTAACAGTCGTATAAGTCGTAAACGGTAAGTGATACAAAAAAATTATTTAGAAAAAAAGATGAGAAATTCAATTATCTACAAGAAAGGTTATTAGCATTTTTGGCCTAAAGTGCACGGTAACGGAGATATTGGCCGATACGGTTTTCCTCAAAATGGCGGCACTTGCGGTCACTTAATTTGTAAGGATTTTGTTTATTTACATTCAGTACGTGATACTGAACCTAATTAAAAAAAAAAATAACTCTTGTAATTTAATGTGGATTTGACAAGAGTTACGGGCTCCCTATTGATTCTACTATATTGGAAGCTGCAACTAAGTTTTACTCGAGCATATATCGATGACGGGTAATTATTGGAATTTAATGCTCAACGATTTTGTTTAATTTGCAGAAAAAAACGTCCTATCGAGAAAAAAAAACCCCGAACGACCGATTATCGTTGATAAATTCCTTTTGGCGAATGTAAACAATTTTTTGAACCGTAATATCTGACAAATAATTGTCAATGATACATTCTCGGTTAACGAAAAAAAAATGCGACGAATTAATCTTTGCCATATTGGTTCCTCGTCGTGTTAACGCATACACAAATTTTTTTTCCCTGTGAAAAAGGGGGCTTTTCCAATTATCAATTTTTGTCGTAAATCGAAGATTGCCTTTGTATATGTAGCGAACAGTATTTGATGGCAGTCAATTTGCGTCGAAAGTTTCAGCCTGTTCGAAAATTGCACGAGTTTCATTCTGAGCAATATATTTTTGAAAAAATAAAAATCCCGTCATATCCGAACGATTCAATCGATCTTGAGGAAAAATTTATCGAGCAAGGATGGCCGGCAGTTCCACTTGCGTGAAAAATTTCGACTCGATCGGTTCAGTCATTCCGAAGTTATAGAAGCTTAAAAATTTTTCAACCTCCATCCCACTCAGCCATTCAATTCCAGCAATTTTTTTTCTAAATGTGTGTTTTCCAATGTTTTTATACAAAATTTTCTCAAACATTAATTCAATTGTTCAAACATCATTATAATTTTCAATCAATCGTGCCCCGCATTAACTCCTATTTCAATTATCCTAAAGTTGGTAGCTTCACTGTACATAATTGAATATGACGTACAGAGCAAACTCGGTTACCACTAATGTATGTACGTACCAACACAACAACGTGGAGATTTTGGGGGTGAAAGCCATATATATATATATATATATATATATATATATATATATATATATATATATATACAGGGTGTCCCAATAACTATTAGCACCTCAGATATCTTCGAAACTATAAGGTTCATAGAAATATTTGCTGAATAAAAATTGCATAGTACGAAGTGGGCCATCCAGTGATACCAAAGTACTCACCCCCACCCCCACCCCCTGGGCTGGGGGTGGGGCAACTTTGAAATCTTAAATGGGAACCCCCATTTTCTATTGTAGATTCGGATTCCCCATAAAAAAATATGTAACTTTTGTTAAAAATTTTTTTTTTTCGATTCGTGATAGATGGCCCTGTAATCACAAAAAATCCCCGAAAGTACAGAAAGGCGATGATACTTACAGTTTCGGTAGTAAATAAAATTACTACGTTTATAGTTGTAATGAATCTTTTATATTTTATTTTTATTTAAAATTCGTTACTTATTTATCGTATCGATTTGAAAGGTTGTATATTATTTTATGGTCATTAGGGAATGAAATAATTCGTTAAACAAAAGTGATATGAAATTATACTCGAGGATCTTCAGATCGCGATTAAATAAAAATTGATATTTCGAATACAATATATTGTTGTGTATATATGATAAAGAGCGTCGTAATTACCATCGATATCGCAGTTGGAATTATTATATATTCACCCACAAAGTTTTCCCGGGTATGAACAATGCACAAGATAGTTATTATAATTACAATGATATCTGGTAGAATGATATAAAATTGGTCAAACATTATGTACAGGGAGACGTGTTTGCCATTCTCATTTCAGAAATTAAATTTGATATAAACTGTGTCTTTAAAGAAATATATCCACCGCAGCTTTGTGATCGCAATCCCGCATGAACGCGTACAATTAAACAAATGTTCGGTCTTAGCTTTTTCTATGGAAATCGATGTCAATCCGCTGTTGAACCAGATCTGGGTTTTTTCTCTGGCGGTTGACGCTTTATCCTTTTAAGGCTCGAAAAGAGCAACGCTGAACCGACGATAATATGATCGATGTCAGTTATTCAGCGTTTGATGAAAATACGTATATAATTATATGACTGAGAATCGCCTCTCGCCTGAGCTTGCGATCGCTACGGCGGATCGATGATAACTCTCTTGTGGTGTCCGAGATACCGAGATACTACTAAACTTGAGACCGAGAATCCACGAAAATCGTCGAGGGGCAACGATGTCGATTTTCGGTGACTCTCGTGGCTTTTCGTACCTCGTCATCACCTGTACAATCATAAATAAAGTTTTTCAGCACATAGTAAGTGTGCGAAATGACGTCCATCAGTATCAATGCAATATTGGATTCTTCTTTCGATTGATCGACTTGCAAGTTTTACAGCGTCGGAACTTATTGATGCACAGGCTGTAATAATTCTTCCCATTCGTTCCCGTGCAATTCTTGGTGAAGACTAACATGGTACGGGTGAAATTTGTGACGTTGCAAAATGCGATGTACGCTAGTCCTGCCAATGCCAGATACATTTTGAATTTGTCGCATGTTACAATGTTACAAACGTTACAATGTTTGTTACATTTCTTCGACAGAAAGGTACAGAAAGTACAGAAAGGCGATAATACTTACGGTTTACTTTACTGAAAATAAACACTGTTTCAAGGACACTAATAAGTTCGCAAGATAAGATAAACATGATACGATTAGTATCGATAAATCAGTCAATCGAGTGCAATATATCCGTTTGAAGAGCAAGTCGATATGCCTCTCAGTTATGGCGAATGCCAACAAAATTCTGTAAGGGCAAAAACCTGGTATGGTGAACGATATCCACATCGGTCTCAGCCTTCGCGTCAAACATTTAAAAATGTGTGCGATAAACTTAGGCTTATTTTATTTACTACCGAAACTGTAAGTATTATCGCCTTTCTGTACTTTCGGGGGTTTTTTGCGATTACAGCGCCATCTATCACGAATCGAAAAAAAAATTTTGAACAAAAGTTGGGTATTTTTTTTTTATGGGGAATCCGAATCTACAATAAAGAATGGGGGTTCCCATTTAAGATTTCAAAGTTGGCCCACCCCCAGCCCAGGGGGTGGGGGTGGGGGTGAGTACTTTGGTATCATTGGATGGCCCCCTTCGTACTGTGCAATTTTGATTCAGCAAATATTTCTGTGAACCTTATAGTTTCGAAGATATCTAAGCTGCTAATAGTTATTGGGACACCCTGTATATACACGAAGATTTTCCCTCGGTCATATCCTCAGACATCGTTGCATGGTTTATGAATTACATTGTAATGGCGTTAACGTTAGTTCCTCGTACGTCGCCTCCGGTACTCTCGCCGGTTTAAGCCGCAGAGACTGCAAACACGCCACATGAGATTCTGCCAGGAACAGTGCGAGAACACCGGCTGTCTCTCTGGTTATCCCTTTTCACTCCACCCCCCCTTTTCAACGTTTATATAATATATAGTACAAGGATTTGCGCTCAGCTGTGGTTGCGAATTGCGTTAAATCTCCAACACACTCTCTCTCTGACTCTCTCATCCTCACTCTCTCTCTGACTCTCTCATCCTCACTCTCTCAACTCTCTCAATCTCCTTCTCTCATACACCGGGATCCAACGACCGACCACTTCACCTTTTCATGAACCACCGGCGGTTCTCTGTGTTTAACGTTCCCCGCACAACAGAAACTCGTCCGTGGAGAGACTTCAAACATATATACGTGCGTATGGACCAGTTTCCGTCACGGTGTAACTTGTACATCTAGTCTGCCTCCAACATTCCACTGTCGCACGCTCGCCTAACTTTGCTAAAATGCACAACGTTCAAATTATACGTACGGCCAAGGTAAATGAGCAAGTTTTAACGCGTGCAACTTGTTCGTCAACGAATTTCTCCCGCCCCTCGAAACGTCTCTGTTTTTGTGTAAAACTGGAGCCCGCGCAATGGCGAAGCGAGCGAAAAAAGAAATTGCTAGTTCGTCGTGTATACGTCGAGAGATATTTTTTGGGTTTGGAGCGTAGAGCAATTGTCGAGAGAGAGAGAGAGAGAGAGAGAGAGAAGAAAAAAAGAAAAAATAGAGGGAAAATAAAGCACAATATTGAAGAAAGGTTCTTCTGGTAGTAGCGAGAGCCGTGACAGGCATGAACGATATGGGATCGACAGGTCCATTGTCCAGAGAGAAAAGAAAGAATGAAAAAAAAAGAAAAATACACATACAAAAGGCTCTCGCCGCCGACAAATACAAAACGCCCATGCACACATGGCCTGAACGAGCGTTAAAATCCGTGTTCACGGTGGAACACACGTGCCGCTGCTGGGAATACGTATATACATTGAGATCGACACTTTCTCGGGGACTGTTAAAGTTCATTTTTCACTCGCGGAAACCAAAAACGATCGTCCCCGCATGTCGAACACTCTCTCTCGGACGCTTCGTAATGCTCTCCCCGGGATTCCGCTGGAATTTTATCTCGAAAACTCATTTCAGAATTTTTCCCGACCGCGTGTGCCCAAACGTATAGTACACGAGGGGGGACCCAAAAAAAAAACGGGAATTTCGTCATAATTTCTTTATTTTTTAATATTTTTACACCAAATTTTGATCACCTTTAAAGTATTCTCCTTTGACCACAACGCACCTCTGCAAACGATCCTTCCAATGTTCAAAACATTTCTTAAATTCACTTATCGGGATGTTCTTTAGGCCTTCCAGCGATTTTTGTTTTACCTCCTCCACAGTGGCAAAACGCTTTCTTCTCATGTCCCTTTTGAGTCTGGGGAACAAAATAAAATCACACGGTGCTAGATCCGGTGAGTAGGGGGGAGTGGACAATTGGTGTCATGCAGTTTTTGGTCAAAAACTGCTTTACGGAGAGAACGGCGTGGGCCAAGATCTGCCCTTTTCTTCCGGATACTCTCCCTCAATCTTTTCAAAACCTCCAAGTAGAACTTCTGGTTGACAGTTTGACCCGGAGGAACGATGTCCGCGTGCACAACACCTCTGCAATCGAAGAAACAAATGAGCATTGTCTTGATGTTTGACTTCACTTGGCGAGCTTTTTTCGGACGAGGAGAGCGAGGTGTCTTTCACTGGCTTGATTGCTGCTTTGTTTCGGGGTCGTAACCATAGCACTACGATTCATCACCAGTAATCACCTTGGAAAAAAGTTCAGGGTCCTCTTCGAGCTGATTTTGAAATTCAAAACATGCCTGAAGTCGACGCTCCTTTTGCTCGTCTGTGAGAAGGCGAGGGACGAATTTGGCTGCAACTCTGCTCATGTGCAAATCTTTAGATAAAATCCTCTGAATTGAACTCCATGATATCCCAGACATCTCACAGAGTTGATCAATGGTTCGGCGACGGTCTTCATGAATTAGAGCATTGATTTTGTCGACGTTTTCGTCACCTCTTGACGTTGAGGGGCATCCTGAACGGGGTTGGTCTTCAATTAACATTTCTCCATTTTTAAAACGTGAAAACCACTCGTAGACTCTGGTTTTACTTAGGGCAGCATCTCCATAAGCAGTCTAAGGCATTGCAGTAGTTTCCGCGGCCGATTTCCCCAACAGGAAATAAAATTTCACAGCCGCGCGTTGCTCTCGACAATCGGCCATAACGTTTTCGCCAAAATGGAAAAAGTTGTTTCACTACAAAAATTCCCACGGGCGAACCGATGCACTCACGGCGACAGAACTTCGCACACTAACTCAGGAGACGTGTCCCCAACGGACACCTGGTCGAGCAATGGGTTCCCTCACTCGCCCTCCCCGCCACAGCGCAATTCCCGTTTTTTTTGGGTCCCCCCTCGTACAGAGACGGTTCGTAACGACTCGCATCCAGATCTTCCATCATTAATATTTTTGTTTTCTCGCGAAATTCATCATCTTCGATATTCCTCACTTGAACGCAATTTCAACATGAACGCCGGACGGTACACGTGTCACGCGGCCCGCCATTTCCCTCAAACTCGATGCCCTCAAACATTCATTATTTTTTATTCGGTCCATACATTTATATTATTATATTATTTTTATATTATTCACGACCTCGCTGATAAATCTACTCGAAGTTTTTCGAATTTTTTTTCTTCATCCTTCGCTGTATCGACTTATCATTTTCTTTTGAAGTATAAAATTAATTCTTTTATTGTAATGGGGGAAAAAAAAAAAATACATACTGTCGTCGCGCTTTTACAATTTTTTCCACACGAACACGCAAACATTTTTCCCGTTTTTTGCTTTATTTTTTCGTGATTTGACCCTTTTTCTACGGGGGAAAAAAAAAAAGAAAAAAAAGTTCTCTCGTTCCTTTTGGACCCGTTCTCAAATTGTGGTCAAACGTCGCAGCTGCGAGCACGCGGGGTTAGACAGAACCCCGATGAGATTTCGATATAGTCCGATGTTACTAAAACTCGCCTCTCCCTCCCGTGTCTAGGTTATATTTGTGTATAGCATCTGGCGGTTCGTCGCGCTTGTATGTACGTGAGCCTCGACGTGAGACTCGAAAAAAGGGCGACATTTTTCCCTACCTCGACAAATACATCCGACACTCTCTCTCCATCCCCCGCCCCCCGTTGACAGGCGGACGCGTTATCTACATAGACATACTTTCCAATACATGTATGTATATACATATATGTATTGGAAAGTTTATATATTTTTAGTCTGAATCACATTTACTCACAATACGTATATAATCGAGAAGACTGCGGGTGTAGCATATTCTCTCGAGTAATAAAATACAAAGGATTATGCGTAGACACATGGATACCATGTATCTAGATTCTGGGTGTAAACTGTGCACGATTCGTGAATAAATTTCATTCCGGGACAAATATAATAAAAAAAAAAAATTGCGCGAGAGAAATCGGAGCTCTCTTCTTTTAGGGGGTTGGCGCGATTACAAATTCGGAGGAATTCGAAAGAATCTAACGGACAATATTTCAAGGTTGTATCAACGACGCGCAGCATCACCTTTTTCACCTCGTAGCATATTCTATATACGATAATACAATTTTATTATACCGTCGTTTGAAATATTGCATCGTCACGTGACATATTTGGGTTTGTACGTTATTTGTGGACACACGGAGGGTAAAAAAAAAATCGCTGATTATAGGGAAAATTCGACTATCATTTATCTTTTAATTCTGCAAACAGTGAAGTAAATTACAGTACCGAGGTACAATGCCGATCGGCCAACGAGAAAGAGTTTCATTAGATTTCGATAATAAATTAGTTTTTTTCTTTCTCAAGGAAATAACCTCGAGGATATTCGAAAACCTGATAAAAAAAAACGATTGATAAAGTGCACGTTGCTCATCGTGATAATAATGTTTCGAAGCAAGGAACGGGGGCAACTCACAAACGAAGAAGAGAGCAGGCGCGTGAAAGCCGAAATTAAAAAAGAAGCCAAGATCAGGCTGATGCACAAGTGGCAGGAACGCTGGCAAGAAGCACCGACGGGAAGGTGAACAAAAAGACTGATTCCCCAACTAAGACCATGGATAGAAAGGAAGCATGGCGAAGTAGGTTTTTACCTCACGCAAGCACTGACCGGACATGGCTGCTTTAACGAATACCTCAAGCGGTTTAGGATTAGACAGTTGGAACCGTGCGACTTCTGCAATAACCTCACGGACGATGTAGAGCATACACTCTTCGAGTGCCCGAAGTTGCAGCACTACAGACACGAAATGACTACCAGAATTGGGACAGAGGTCAGCCCCGATAATAAGATCACCCTCATGTTGAAATCCGACGACAACTGGAGGCGCATCAATGAATACATCGACAGGACGCTGAAAGAGAAGACTCGCGAGAACCGAAGAATCAGTGACAGCGGGTAAAACACCGATAATAATGTTTCGAAGAAAATAATCGTTTGTAATCATCTTCAACGGTCAATTCCAATGAATCAAATAATTGGCAATTATTGTCGATAAAAATGAGAAATTATTATTGGAAGATACAGGCAGTTTCCCTCAAGCTTGGATAGATGAGAGAAGTTATTGAAATTTCCTTTGCAGCGTGTTCTTTTCACTCTTAGCGTGTAACACGATAATACAATTTTATTATACCGTCGTTTGAAATATTGCATTTTCACGTGACATATTTGAGTTGAGCCATTCCCAATCATCTTGTCCTGCACATGTGTTGTTAAAATACCCCTCTGAGTAACATACCAAAAGTTTTATCCGTCCTCATTGTTTGTTAAAAAGTTATTAACAAAAGAAAATTCATAAACAGAATATGAAATACTTGCATGGTGGCCAGTACGCGTATGACCGGAGGGGCTCCGGACCCCCTGCCCCCACCGCATACCAGCCCATAGACAAACCAAAAACAACTCAAAACAACCCCAGTAGCCTAAAGAAACAAACAGACAAACCCAACAAACAAACAAACAATCCCAACAAACAAACAAACCCAAAACCCAAACGAACAACGGTTGTTTTTGGGCTGTTTTTGGGTTGTTTTTGGGTTGTTTTTGGGTTGTTTTTGGGTTGTTTTTGGGTTGTTTTTGGTTTGTCTTTGGGCTGGTGAGTGGAGGATTGCAGGGGGGCGCAGCCCCCCCTCTCATGCGTGTGCTGTTCACCATACACTAGAACAAGTAGTTCGTGTTTGATTTATGAAACTTTTTTTGTTAATAACTTTTTAACAAACAATGAGTGACGGATAAAACTTTTGTATGCTACTCAGGGGTGTATTCGTAACAACAAATGTGAAGGACAAGATGATTAGGACTGGCTGGTATAAGGAAAATAGCTATATGAATTATTAACTTTATTTGTTAATAACTTTTTAATAAATAACGACTCCCAATTATGTCAGAGGAAAAAGTTGTTCAGGAAGGGTCCCTACACAACATATATTAAAGGCAAGTCAATCTGAAGTGGGTCCCCTTTGCTTCATATTTACCGAAACTAATCTTACTACTATAATAAAGCTGGAGAGTTTGTTTGTATATTTTTATCTTAGTATGTTTGTTCGAACGCGCTAATCTCAGGAAATACTAATCTGATTTTGAAAATTCTTTTTGCATTTGATAGTCCGTTTATTCACGAAGGCTTTACGCCATATATAACTTTGTGCTATGACCGTAAGGAGCGGCAGAGGCGCGTTGAATCGGGGGACGGAAATTAAACTCGGGTGAAACCGCGAGGCACAGCTCGTCGTGTATAATCCTCTTTATCGGTCAATTCCAATTAATCAAATGATTGGCCATTATTGTCGATAAAAATGAGAAATCATTATTGGAAGATACAGGCAGTTTTCCTCAAGCTTGGAGCGATGAGAGAAATTATTGAAATTTCCTTTGCAGCATGTACTTTTCACTCTTAGCATATAAAACGATAATATAATTTTATTATACCGTCGTTTGAAACATACCATTGTCACGTAACATATTTGTGTTTGTACATTATTTGTGTACACGTTGGACGGTAAAAGAAAATCGCTGATTATAGAGAAAATTCGACGATCATTTATCATTTAATTCTGCAAACAGTGAAGTAAATAATGTTTGAAAGATTTTAATGATTGACCGAATAAAATTCGTGCTGTTTATTGTACAAAATATTATTCTACCCTTTGCGAATATGGTATATTTAGTATTGAATTTTACCGTTTTTTAACAATTCTATTTTGCCAATACAAATTTGCGCAGTTTTACACTTTATGCACGTATTCATTTCTTTTTTTTAATTCCGGAATACATATTTATGGGCACGAATTGTGTATACAGATCGACGTGCGTATTTGTCGAGGCAATTTCGGCGAAACTCTTTCGCAGTGAGTATTTATTTGTGTACATAAAGCGTGACCAAACAATTACCATGGTTTTCTCGTCGTACACGCTTTCACTATACTCACTGCACAAATTAGAGCGGCGCAAAGGCAACGCCCAAAATCGTCGCTATGCGAGATATGTCGCTACCTCGTATGTCTCGAGAGAAAATAAAACGTGGTTTTTTTTCCCCCCGAACGCTTTTAATTAGGGTTCCGTATCGAAAAACGGCACCCTTATGGCGATTTTCCGGTTTCCGTCCGTCCGTCCGTCCGTCTGTATTTGCTTCACAGACCTCTAGCTCCTGAACGGTTTAACCTATCAAGTTGAAATTTGGCATACAACTAGAGTGAAGTGTTCCGAAGATGGTACCCGAGTCATTTTGGAAAAAAAAATTTTTTTCGAGAATTTAGAGGCGCGAAAATGTGTGGTCTCAGAAAAAAAATATACTTTTCTGCCCTGACAAGTAGGTTATCGTTTTAATGGGCTTACTTTAAGGATTGAACAAACATTTTTTAATCTTTTTTTTCGATGAAAGATGAAAACGATCGGTAAGATATGAAATCTTTTTGATTCCATTGATGTATCGGTTTTTTCTCATCGTTGGTCAAATTTGTTTCTCAAATATTTTTCGCTGCCCTAGCGTCAAACTCGAAAACAAAGCTCTCGCAGTCGTAAATGAAGTTAAATACCTCGGTATGCATCTCGACAGACGCCTCACTTGGGCCAAGCACATAAAGACCAAAAGGAAGGAGCTGGACCTCAAGCTGAGGAAAATGTACTGGCTCATCGGACGAAACTCCCAACTTTCACTGCATAATAAACTCACCATCTACAAGGCCATACTAAAGCCAATTTGGACATATGGGATCCAACTCTGGGGAACAGCCAGCAAATCAAACCTCGAAATAATCCAAAGATTCCAGTCGAAAACGCTGAGATTAATAACGAACGCGCCGTGGTACGTCAAGAACGCCTTAAGGCCGTAGTCTGGTCTAGAGCGAGATTTTTGACGTCATTTTTAATGTGCAATAACGTTTAAACCGCTGAAGTTGTCTTGATGAAAATTTACACGTGCATTTATTGATCCTTAGAGAATACTTGTACGTTAAAAAAAGAAATTATTTTAAATATTTTCATGTAGTTTTTTGCCTTGTTGCAGCATGGTGCGCCGAAATCGGCGCCCACTCTGGACGATGTTGTATGCATCTGAAAAAAAAAATATATATATATTCTCAATCTGTATGAGTATTCTGAGCACTGGTAGCAGAATTGGTACTTGAAAAAAAATTTTATTGACCCGAACAATAATTTTGCCGACATTTTATAACTCGTCGAATACCCGAAAATGTATGAAATATCATTAATGAAAGTTCAACAGGCCGCCATTTTGTCAAAAATTTTTTTAAGTACCAATTCTGCTACCAGCGCTCAGAATACTCATACAGATTGAGAATATATATATATTTTTTTTCAGATGCATACAATATCATCCAAAGTGGGCGCCGATTTCGGCGCACCATGTTGCAACAAGAGAAAAAACTACATGAAATTATATAAAATAATTTTTTTTTATGTACAAGTATTCTCTAAGGATCAATAAATGCACGTGTAAATTTTTATCAAGACAACTTCAACGGTTTAAACGTTATTGCACATTAGAAATGACGTCAAAAATGTCGCTCTAGACCAGACTACGGCCTTAATCCACAAAGACCTCAAAATTAACACCATCCATGAAGAAATAAAAAAGTGGAGAAGAAACTATCAGGACCGGCTGGAAAATCACCCGAATCAGCTTGCCCCAAGTCTAGCTGCTAACAACTCCCGAAGAACGAGAGTATAGAGATTCAAACCCGGACACCTACTCCAAAGATTTAACTAGGGACCCAATATCTAAAAACTAAAATATTTCTAAAAAAAAATAACGTAGCCCAAAATGAATGGAAAATCACTGGATTCCCATTTTCCCCTTTTACTGTAAATCATCCAAAATTATTTATTGTTAATATTATTAACAGATTGTAGTTGTAAATAAAGAGAAAAATATATATATATATATTTTTTTTTCGTGCACTGCTGCACATTTGCCGACAGAGAATGTATAGACGGCTAACGAATCACTCAGTTCTTATGACTCACAATGAACGACAAATTGTGGCGTCCGCTTGAGGCCCGTCTGTCAGGACTACACGGTGGTATAATAAGCTTTCAGCGAAATTCGCACATAATGGTCCTCTTGATTGGACATGCGGTTACTAACGTGCGCGTCTTGTTTCTTGAGCCACCACTCGACATTCCAATTTCACGTACTTTATGAAAATACTCTATTACTTTATGTTATACATACATTAGAGTATGCGATGTTGCACTGACATCACTGGCTGGAAATCACATGTTTGGCTTTTGTAACGAAACATGAACTTGCAACCAGACCTTAATTAACTTTGACCATGAGTAATTATAAATAACTAGCAGAAAGAGAAAAATATTGAGAGGGCGTGTCCCTGATTCTTTCAAACTAGCCGAAAAATAAAAAATGAAAAAATAACAAAATAAAAAGAAAACGCATAAAAAAAAAAAATTCTAGGAGATGCATATTTTTAAAGTTAAAACAAATATTTAATCGAATCGAATTATTCACACAATTTTTTTGAATCCCAATGAAATATACATTTGCAGTAGCGTTAAATTAACTTTTACGTAATAATTCATTATAATAACAAAAATTATTTCTTATTATTGTTAAAGGTGTATAAACATTCTGTCATCTCGGGGGCTTTTTAATTCATATATCAACACTTGTCTTTAAATGACTTTCAATTCAACAAAGCACATTGATCAGAGAATAATTCTTTCGATTTATCTTGAAATATTGGAAGATGGTTAATTTTCTTTCACATTAAAAAAATAAAAATAAAAATAAACCGTATCAACAAAAATTCTAGGAGATGCATATTTTTAAAGTTAAAACAAATATTTAATCGAATCGAATTATTCACACAATTTTTTTGAATCCCAATGAAATATACATTTGCAGTAGCGTTAAATTAACTTTTACGTAATAATTCATTATAATAACAAAAATTATTTCTTATTATTGTTAAAGGTGTATAAACATTCTGTCATCTCGGGGGCTTTTTAATTCATATATCAACACTTGTCTTTAAATGACTTTCAATTCAACAAAGCACATTGATCAGAGAATAAGTCTTTCGATTTATCTTGAAATATTGGAAGATGGTTAATTTTCTTTCACATTAAAAAAATAAAAATAAAAATAAACCGTATCAACAAAAATTCTAGGAGATGCATATTTTTAAACTTAAAACGAATATTTAATCGAATCGAATTATTCACACAATTTTTTTGAATCCCAACGAAATATACATTTGCAGTAGCGTTAAATTAACTTTTACGTAATAATTCATTATGATAACAAAAATTATTTCTTATTATTGTCAAAGGTGTATAAACATTCTGTTATCTCGGGGGCTTTTTAATTTATACATCAACACTTGTCTTTAAATGACTTTCAATTCAACAAAGCACATTTATCAGAGAATAATTCTTTCGATTTATCTTGAAATATTGGAAAATGGTTAATTTTCTTTCACATTAAAAAAAATAAAAATAAAAAAAAACCGTATCAACAAAAATTCTAGGAGATGCATATTTTTAAACTTAAAACAAATATTTAATCGAATCGAATTCTTCACACAATTTTTTTGAATCCCAACGAAATATACATTTGCAGTAGCGTTAAATTAACTTTTACGTAATAATTCATTATGATAACAAAAATTATTTCTTATTATTGTTAAAGGTGTATAAACATTCTGTCATCTCGGGGGCTTTTCAATTCATACATCAACACTTGTCTTTAAATGACTTTCAATTCAACAAAGCACATTTATCAGAGAATAATTCTTTCGATTTATCTTGAAATATTGGAAAATGCTTAATTTTCTTTCACATAAAAAAAAAATAAAAAAAAAACCGTATCAACAAAAATTCTAGGAGATGCATATTTTTAAACTTAAAACAAATATTTAATCGAATCGAATTCTTCACACAATTTTTTTGAATCCCAACGAAATATACATTTGCAGTAGCGTTAAATTAACTTTTACGTAATAATTCATTATGATAACAAAAATTATTTCTAATTATTGTTAAAGATGTATAAACATTCTATCATTTCGGGGGCTTTTTAATTCATACATCAGCACTTGTGTTTAAATGACATTAAATTCAACAAAGTACATTTCTGAGAGAATCCATTTTTCTATTTATCTTGAAATATTGGGAAATCGTTAATTTTCTAACACATTTCTTTTTCATCAAAATCTCACGTGTACTCGAATTTCCGTTTGTTTTTTTTTTTAATCTCGTATCAGCATAACGTATATTTACGTAATAATAATAGATGTCGAAATGTTTTACGACGAATGAGAATTAAACATCATGTGGAAATTCCATCGGCGCTGATAGTTTGTCTCTGAATCGGATAAGCTACCATAGAGAACGTGCGAATGGATGTGGAGACAGAAACGCTTTCAACATCGTCCTCACGAGCGGATCCTTGTTCGCCACTGGGATCCAACTGATTATTCGTATCGTGTATGTGTTCATATATATATACTATGGCTTTCAAACCTGTCGGGAAACATTGGATTTCGAGAGAGAGATAGAGAACAGGAGACCAGCCACGTGAATATATACACGTGACCAGTATAGCACAGTAGATAGCACTTGCATTTAGCTCGGAACATGAGGAACTGTACATAAAAAAAAAACGAAATTGCGGTGGGAAATTTCGGAGTGAGAAAAAAATACATTGACGCGTTATGTCAATGTGTTTCCCATTGTTAATGGTCGAGAAAAAAAAACAGTTCATATCTTCTGAAGAACTTTTTTCTTCAGAAAAAAAAAAAGAACTTTTTTTTTCGAAGAAAAAATAAGAAAGAAAAACAGCTGGAAACATTGCTTCTTCTCATTATTTTATCTCAATCGTAATTTCACCTCCATGAGTAAATTAGTTTTTTCAATTTTTTTCTATTTCGGATTTCTCGTAGAAAAAGTTGTGTGTGTAACCGAGAAAAATCAATGTCGAAGGAACTTTTTAATTTGCACGATTCTTTTCCTGACTTTGAATTCGACACAATATCGAGAATGTTTTCCGTTGAAGATGATTCGAGATTTTATAAAATTTCGAACCAATTTCAACGATTCTCGACAAATTTCAATGCCAAACATTCTCTCAAAGATCAACGGATATTTTTTTTTTCATTTTTCGAGATATTCGAAAATTTCTAACAAACACTTTGCGACCGATTTCCACCAAATTCAATAACAATATCACAGAATTTACGAACAGACGAAACACAAAAAAAAAAATTCGACATCCATTATGAAAATTTCGAAAAATGATAACCAATGAAGAAGCCATCTTTATTCGAAACATTAATAATGAAGAATAAAAATAATATAATAATTACTTAAATTGCTCGATAAAAGGTAGAAACCGTAGTTTTTCATTTTTTTTTTCTAAATGAGCACACAATTTTGCATATTGTGCAATTGAAAATTAGCATTTCTGCCAATTCGACCCTTTTCGATTCAATATATTTCCACTTTATTTTTTATCCAATCTATTTGTAGTCGAATTACGTTTATTACTTCACCCCTTTTTCATCATCATATTAGTCACCTGCAGTATTGAGAGAGGTGTGCATTGGCGACCGATCCCACATACATTGAGAGCGTTGTTACATTTTTTTAAATATTTTTCTTTTACCGTATGGGATACCGTATATATGCATAATGGATGGGCACGGACCGTTCCGAGACCATTGACGCGCCTCGAGAGTAAACAATTTTATTTCTTTTTCTTTTTTTACCTTTTCCCATATCCATAGATATCCCTGGAATATTCACATAAAGCGAGAGAAATACACGGGTCGCTCGTTCCTCTCTCGTATAATTGCTTACTCACCGGACAAACAAATTCACCACCCCCTCCACGTCTCTCTGTACACACTAAACCGATGAAAACGCATTTATTACAACTCTCAAATAAAATATCGAAAAATCCTTCGACGTCTGCGAGGATTTTTTTACGACATATTTTCGTTCTTTTGCAATAGTCGAATTTTTTTTTTACCGATTTTACGTAACAGTAGTTTTCATTAAAAAATATTCAGATCGGTGTGTAAAAAATTGTAAAAAGAATTTTACATTTGAATATTTGTTTGAATAAAAAAATAAAAAACTACATCTTGTTGTACAAATTTTTTTAGACTCGGATCTGAATGTTTGTTTAAGGGGGGGTAGGGTTTTAAAGGCGAAGAAAAAGCATATTTTTATGATTTTTTTGCGGCGACATGAGTTATATAATTTTATTAAATAGAATTACATATTATTGTACAACTATTGAAGTATCTCAGAAAAAATTTTCAATGAAAAATATTGATAAATAAGCCGGTGACGTTGAATCTCCAGAGGCGCCTTGAAAAAAAGTGGTTTTGCGGTGAACATTATAACTCGTTACCGGATCATCTGAAACAAAAAAATTGATATGCATTTTAAAGGTAGATGTATTTCTCGAGGTAATCAGGAAGAGTTTTTTTTTTTTTTCTATTTTTGCAGCACTTGGAAGTGAAAAACGCAATTTTCGCTAAAAAAATCGCGCTTAATTTGTTATTAAAAAATTGAAAAAATTGAAAAAAAAAAAGCTCCTGATTACCTGTTGATTTATGTGAAGAAGTAATGTTCAAATTTTTCAAAGGATCGGTTCAGTAGATTTTGAGTTCTAATGTTCACAAACTTCAAAAATGACGTTTTCGGGAAAATCGATTTAAAGTTTTTTATTTTTTAAAATCAGGTATCACGGTCGGTCGTTTGAAACGCTGTAACTCCGTTAGTTTTACTCCGATTGACTTAAAATTTATACACAATATTCTCGACATATTGTTCATTCAGAAAAAAAAATAAAAAATAAAATGCAAAAAAAATAATTTTAAAACCATACCCCCCCGTTCGTAGAAACATTTTCAACAATCACGCTCAATTGGGGATTTTTTACAATAAAATTTCGTTCTTTTGCAATATTCGGATTGTTTTTTTACCGATTTTTCGTAACAGTAGTTTCCATAACGAAAGAAAATAAATAAAAAGTGCTAAATCGCAAATCCGAAAAATATTCAGATCGGTGTGTAAAAAATTGTATACAAATTTTACATTTGAAAATTTGTTTCAATGAATAAAAAAAATGTACATTCTCGTTGTACAATTTTTTTAGACTCGGATCTGAATATTCGTTTAAACGTTCGTAGAAACATATTTAACAGTCGCGCTCTTTTGGGATTATCGATAAGATTTCAATTTTTTGTATTCTCACCTCTTGAGCATCATTTCAGTTCTTTAATTTCCTTTTTAAGGCATTATTTGACCCCTTACGAAATGAACGTTGATTTCCAATAAAATCTTAATTTATTAAAGGAAATAATTGGCAACATAACTTCGGATTTCTAATAAAATAATCAAACAAATTTCCAGAAAGTCAGATGAGCGAACAAAATAACAATGAATGTACGAATTTAAAGTAAATTTTGGAAGGGATCATTTGACCGCCTCTTGATACTTTTATTGTTAAGATTGCGTTATGAAAAAAACAATAGGTAAATATGGAGCGCAAAGGGGACCCACTTCCGATTGACTTGCCTTTAATATATGTTGTGTAGGGACCCTTTCTGAACAACTTTTTCCTCTGACACAATTGGGGGTCGTTATTTATTACAAAGTTATTAACAAATGAAGTTAATAATTCATATAGCTATTTTCCTTATACCAGCCAGTCCTAATCATCCTGTCCTTCACATTTGTTGTTACGAATACACCCCTGAGTAGCATACAAAAAGTTTTATCCGTCGCCCATTGTTTGTTAAAAAGTCATTAACAAAAAACGTTTCATAAATCAAACATAAACTACTTGTTCTAGTGTATGGTGAACAGCACACGCACGAGAGGCGGGGCTGCGCCCCCCTGCAATCCTCCACTCACCAGCCCAAAGACAAACCAAAAACAACCCAAAAACAACGCAAAAAAACATAAACAAACAATTATTTGTTTTATTCATTATTTATATTATGAAGTGGATACATGGTACTCATTGTTGGTCGGGTTTGTTTGTTGGGTTGGGTTGTTTAGGTTGTTTGGGTTTTTTATTTGTGATTGGTTTGTTTATTGGGTTTGGGTTTATTTTGGATTTGTTGGGTTTGTTTGTTTAGGTTGTTTAGTTGGGTTGTTTGTTTGGATTATTTCGGTTGTTTTTGGTTTGTTTAGGTTATTTGGGTTTTTTGTTTGTTTTTGGGTTTGTTTGTTTATTGGGTTTGGGTTTTTTGGTTTGGGTTTGTTTTGGATTTGTCCATATTTACCAAACAATACAGTTACGTGATTACCGCAGTGAATATAATTATACAGGACGATTGTTATATGCGCGAAACGGGCTCGGTTCAAGTTGTCCCTCTTCCCGCAACGCAACGCTTCCGATTGTACGGTCGTTTAACGGTTTAACGGATATTACCAATCGTACGACTGTAAAATTGGGGGCGCGAGGAAGAGAGGCGCTTCGCTACCGTCAGGGATTTTGCATGAACTCGAGGGTGTGTGAAATTTCGCTATGCGGTATGTAAACAGCCCTCTGGCCTTGTTCGTGTACGCCATTGCCGGCGTAAATCGTAATTCATCGTCGCGAATATCCTCATATATATATATATATATAAATATATATCGATTGTACTATCGTATTATCTACCATCAATAATTGCCCTTTGTGTATGATTGTACTCACGCGCGATCATAACGTCGCTTTTATACGATCGCAATAATTCTCATTCATCGTAATAACCGGTGCTCCGTCAACGTTCATAATAAAGTACGATCTCGTTGAATTTCCAATTTCACACGACAATGGAAATAATCCGATGTTTATCACTCAATAAAACGAATCCCAATCCGTTCACATGGTGAATGGCTTTTCAACGATTACGTAATTTTCACAGATTTATTTGATTAAATATTTCCGGTGCGGATTACGTTCTTTTTTTTATCGAGATAATCTTTTAGCATAGGAATTATTTGCTTAGAGAAAAATAAAAAACAAACCAAAAGAGTTGTTTGAATTTTATTTGAGACATTATTTTTGATAGAAGTGAGGAAAAATTTTGGTAAATATGGAGCAAAGAGGACCCACTTCCGATGACCTTGTCCTTCATACATGATGTCAAGGGAACCTTCCTGAACAACTTTTCCCTCTGACAAAATTGGGGGCCGGTTTTTTAAAAGTTATTAACAAATAAAATTGATAATTCATATAGCTATTTTCCTTACATATCAGTTCCAATCATCTTGTCCTTCACATACGTGTTGAGAATAACCCCCTAACAAACATACAAAAAGTTTCATCCGTCGCTCATTGTTTGTTAAAAAGTTATTAACAAAATAAGTTTCATAAATCGAGCATGAAATACTTTTACTAGTGTATGGCGAACAGTACAAGTATGAGCGGGGGAGCTGCGGCCCCTGCATCCCCCTACACACCAACGCAAAAACAATCCAAACAAACATACCCAAACAACCTAAACAAACAAACAAACCCAACAAACAAATAACCCTCCACCCGCACACACGTCCCACCCCTCCCCCCACACGCCCCCACACCTTCGCACCCCCATTCTCTCATGTGTATTTGTGTTAGTGTTATATGATGAGTAACCTACGTATCAGCATGGGGTATATGCGTTATTTACTATATTTACGGGGTGTTTAGGTTGTTTTTGGTTTTTTTTTGGGCTGATGTGTGTGGGCGGAGGGGGGGCAGCCCCCCCCCCCCCCCCGCTGATACGTGTACTGTTCACCACACATCAGTACAAGTATTTCATGTTCAATTTGTGAAACTTCTTTTGTTAATAACTTTTAACAAACAAGGAGCGACGGATGAAGCTTTTTGCATGTACTCAGGGGGGTATTCTTAACAACATATGTGAAGGACAAGATGATTGGGACTGACTGGTATAAGGAAAATAGCTATATGAATTATTAACTTTTTTTTGTTAATAACTTTTTAATAAATAACGACCCCCAATTTTGTCAGAGGAAAAAGTTGTTTCTCGAGTAAATACGCGTCGAATGGGCCTATTCCGAAGGTCATCGGAAGTGGGTCCCCATTGCTCCATAATTACCACAAGTTTTCTTGGCGTTTTTGTAGAAAGAGAAAACGATATATTTTGTTCTCTGACTTAATAATATAATGATAAGGATTTGTGATAATAATTTTTTGTCAAAATTTCCATGAGGAAATTAAAAAAGAAATGAGTTTTATAAATAACATTTCATAAATTCGATTTTATTCGAAACAAGGAAAAGGCCGTTATTTATTATTTTTGTTTGACTTATTATTTTTATTTAATGATTCTTATATCTTTATTTTCGTTTTAGATTTTTTTTTGGGGTACAAATAATATTTCATATAATAAATTCGATTTTATTCAAAATGTGAGACAAGACTTTGTTTTTCTTTACTTATTATTTTTATGTAATGATTTTTATATTTTTATTTTCGTTTTAGATTTTTTTTTTGGGTCGCACAAATAATATTTCATATAATGAATTCGATTTTATTCGAAATGAGAGACAAGCCTTTGTTTTTCTTCACTTTTTTTATTTAATGATTTTCAGATCTCCATTTCCGTTTGAGATTATTATTATTTTTTTAGCACAAATAATATTTCATAAATTCGATTCTATTCGAAACGAGGGAAACGCCGTTATTTTTTTTTTTACTTATTATTTTTCTTGAATGATTCTTATATTTATATTTTCGTTTTAGATTTTTTTTTTTTGGTGCACAAATAATATTTCCTATAATAAATTCGATTTTATTCGAAATGAGAGACAAGCCTTTTTTTTACTTATTATTTTTATTTATTGATTTTTATATCTTTATTTCCGCTTTAGATGATTTTTTTTGCACACAATGATGAGCGCGATTGGGACAATAGATTGTGACTGTTGTCGATTGCCGTCGAGATGTTATCCGGAACAATGATCGATTTCGCAACAATTCACCCCCCAATAACTGTCAATTATAAAATCATTCGGTAATTAATTTTCGCGCCTTTTTTTCCCCTCTATACGTCAATCCTTCTCGAGGCTTCTACGAACATTGGAAATGCTGAAATTTCCATCCTACTTTTTGTTCGTACGCTATTCCATCTGCCCCCCCCCCCCGCCCCCCAACAGATCGTGAAATTAAATTCTGCGGTGATGAAATCCTCGTAGTGTGAGTTATTCGATATTCACCAGAAATGCTCACGCCCGACGCGATTAATTCGATTTTCTCGTTCAGTGTGATGTAAATTGAAAGAATTCACGATTTCTGTACCTTGTTTCCATACAGACATACATACACACACACCCAGGAACACACACAGAGATAGAAAACGGACAATTTGTTTGACCATCGAAGCGTTTTCAAATTGTTTTTTAAAGCATACGATCATTCACAGAGTGTCATTCTCGTTCGAGACTCAACCGCGAATGTGAACTCGGATAACGCGAGCATTTTTCGGTTGTCTATGCGAGAGGCAATTCGTCACAGCGACGAACGATCAAACAATAGCGAAGCGAAAATGGTATGTCCTCACTTTTCCAAATTAGTCTGATTACAGTTCTACAGTCCTTTTTGTGACGTTAAACGTAAAAATCGGCATGTCTTTCACTCTCTCGCTGTGTGCTCGTTTAAGGAGGGAAATAGGGTTAGGACAGCGTTTTCTCAATGATTTTCATGAATTTTTTTATAGTATAAAAAATGAATATAATTTATTGAAACTTTGAGAATATTTTATACATATATTTAAGTAAATACTATAAAATTGGTATATACTATATACTATAAAATTTAAGTATATACTATAAAATAAAAAAGACCCAGCATTTTGCGTACATTCTGGAAGCCGCAATTTTCATCCGAAATCAAACGAGGTTGGAATTTACTTTTATTATATGTCTCTTCTATATGAACCTAAATGCTATCAAAAAAATAGAAAATTGAATTTTTTACAGGGGTCAAAACAAAAAAGCATGATTTTTTGCCATTTTTTACAACATTATTTGCAAAAAAAAAATTATTTTAAATAATGATAATATTCCGATTTTAGGTTCATATAGAGCGCAATACTATGAAGAAAGTAACTGCCAATTTTCAAAACGATTGGTTGAAAACTTTTCAAACTAGCGTGTAAGCAACTTCAAAAAAAGTCGTGTTCAGAAAAAATGCGTTTGAAACACGTGGCGCGCTCGGGGCCTGAAGGAGAGCTACTCACATTAAGGTAGTAGTCTGGTAACTTAAGCCGATTTTCATGTCTTTTTTGGAAGGCGTTTTTTTGTAGGGAAATAAAAATGAATCGTTTTGGATATTTAGGATGTTTTTATTTACATATTAAAGATACAAAAAAATATGTTTTTTTTTAATTTAATAGTTTATTATTAATATTATTATTGATCGAAGTTGGCACCTCGAAAAAAAAGCGCGTGGGTGGCCCCGCTGATTTTGGCTCTTGATGTTATCTGAAATCAAAAACTCTTGATAATTCTTAATCTATAGACATGTCATTCTGGTCGGAACTACTGAAGTTAAATTTCATGGATAAATAACAAAATGGTGGACTTTGGAAAATAGTTTTTTTTTCCAAAGTCCGCCACTTTGTTATTTATCCATGAAATTTAACTTCAGTAGGAAAATAAAAATGAATCGTTTTGGATATTTAGGATGTTTTTATTTACAAACCAAACCAAACAAAAAATTTTTTTTTTTTTAAATTTAATAGTTTATTATTATTATTATTATTGATCGAAGTTGGCACCTCGAAAATAAAGCGCGTGGGTGGCCCCGGAGATTTTGGCTCTTGATGTTATCTGAAATCAAAAATTCTTGATAATTCTTAATCTATAGACATGTCATTCTGGTCGGAACTACTGAAGTTAAATTTCATGGATAAATAACAAAATGGCGGACTTTGGAAAAAAAAACTTTTTTTCCAAAGTCCGCCATTTTGTGAAATCAAACATTCTTGATAATTCTTAATCTATAGACATGTCATTCTGGTCGGAACTACTGAAGTTAAATTTCATGGATAAATAACAAAATGTTATTTTTTATTTATCCATGAAATTTAACTTCAGTAGTTCCGACCAGAATGACATGTCTATAGATTAAGAATTATCAAGAATTTTTGATTTCAGATAATATCAAGAGCCAAAATCCCCGGGGCCACCCACGCGCTTTTTTTTCGAGGTGCCAACTTCGATCAATAATAATAATAATAACAAACTATTAAATTTTTTCAAAAAATTTTTTGTTTTTATCTTTAATATGTAAATAAAAACATCCTAAATATCCAAAACGATTCATTTTTATTTTCCTACAAAAAAACGCCCTCCAAAAAAGACATGAAAATCGGCTTAAGTTACCAGACTACTACATTAATGGCTTATAACAATAGAACGAGTCGGAATTTTCATTAAAAATTTTGGTAACATATTTTTCAATAGTTTCATTAACAATTTATGAAATTAAAAAAAAATCGATTTTTTGAACCGTCTAACCCTATTTCCCCCCTTAATTGTGCAATAAAGCATAATTAAAATGACGGTTTTGCGGTTAGGCAGTTTGTCAGTCATCGTGAAACGATTGTGGAAAAAAAAAGCACAAACACCGGGTTGTACGTGTATATTCCACGTCCGTCTTTCATTTGGTGCGTTAGCTTTTCGATTGTTTTCACAAGTCAGTCAAAGACGTGAAAAGAGAGCGACGTGGGATCGTGTGTTTAGTCTTGCCTTTTATACTTGGTCGGCGTTTTTCACTCGCTACTCCCCTGCTAGCTGCTATGTTTATACTTTTTACATGTAGCAGTTTATATATATATATATATATATTTGTATATATTTATATATATGTATTTAGTACGCCTTGTGGTTGAAAAGCAACGCGAGAAATGTGAAAAAAAAAGAAGAAGAGGGACGGAGAAGTGGCCGCGACTCGCGAAGCTTTTTGCGGCCAGAGTGTATGAGCTTTCTGATGCTCTCGCGGTTGGGCTTTTCCTAACCGGGTTTTGCTTCCCCTCTTGCAATATACTTTTCTTCCTCTCTCTCAACATATATATGTATACACAAGTATAAATATATATATATATGTTCTGGAAAGCGAGAGATGGTCCGGAGAAAGGCGAATAACTTTTCTTTTGTGTTTCGCGATCGCCGAGAAAGAACGAAAGAAAGAAAAAAAAGTGAGCGGGAACAGTGGAAACTGAAAAATAAAAAAAATAAGAAAAAAGTTTCACCCTCGTAGACGAAATTCTTCTTTTTTTTTTGCCTTCATTTTATTATTATCATTTTTTCATTCTCTCTTCCGCTTCTGCTTACGAATCATTTACTTTTCCTTTGTTCCTTTCGCAAACGGAAGTTACGCGAGAGGTTTCTCTCTGTATCCCTGTGCGCGCACACTCCATATCCCCCTTAAGACCGCACGAACGACGCGGACTCTCGTACACTTAGTTCCTTCCTCGGCGTTATCAACTTTATCATCCCAGCACCCACCTTTACTTTCCTCGCTCTTCCCTCTACCGCTTTTTGCATACTCTCACGTTTATACAATTTTTTCTTTTTCTTTTTCTTCTTTTTTTTTTGTCCTACTCGTCTTCCCGAGCTTAAGAGCTTAAACCACCGATCGCCCTCCGCTCGTCGATTCCGTCTTTATTCCGTATTCATCGACGAAATATCGAGTGCTTTTGTTCGCGCGAGGGAGGAAACGCAACGTAATTGCACTGTGAAAGCCGAGCTTTCTTTAATTGATGGAACTTCTTATAAGCCGAGAGACTTGCCGATTGATTGAAAAAATTACTCTTCGACGAACGATAATTATCGCGAGAGAATTGTCGACGGAGAGGAACGAGGAAGGACGAAAACGAGTACTTGGAAATTTCTCTGGAACACTCGAGATACGCTTTGATATTGTTATTGTATAACTCTTCGTCGAATTTTTATTTGTTTTTCAACATTTTTCACCACTCTCTCTTACGCGGCACAATCGTCGCTGCCTTCCCCCCGTTGTATTTCTTTTCTTTTTTCGCCACTTGAATTATAATAATCTTCAATTGGATACGAAACTTTTTAGCGATCAAGGTTTTTCAAACGTAATGCTCTCGTTGATGTCAAGGTAAAAAGAAAAATTATATCCCAATAATGAACAATTTTCAATACGGACGCGCTAAAAAAAAAAAGGTAATTTTTCACGAATTTTTCGTTTGCCACTTGATGAATTATTTCAGGATTGGGATAACGATATCGTTTTACCGACACTTCGAAGTTGTTTTATAAAAAATTTCATTAAAAAATCATTAAAATTTCGACGGTTAGGAATTTTTGTAAACAATTTTTCGTATACCGCTCGGCTTAACCGACAACTACGTTTATGCAGATTCAGAAAATATTTTTGTTTTATTTTACAGCTGAACCATATGCCAGAGATAGGGTATTCTACCCGTTAAATGAAACGTTTTTACGGATAATTTCTATAAAAATTATAACTGTCGGAATTTTTATTATTTTTTGATGAAAATTTTTATAGAACAACTTCATTGTGTCTTTAAAAATATATCATTTTCTCGATATTGAAATAATTCATTAAGTAGCAAAGAAAAATTCGTGCAAAAACGCCCTTTTTTCGGCACTTTCACAGTTAACCCTTAAGGTAGTAGTCTGGTAACTTAAGCCGATTTTCATGTCTTTTTTGGTGGGCGTTTTTTTGTAGGAAAATAAAAATGAATCGTTTTGGATATTTAGGATGTTTTTATTTACATATTAAAGATACAAAAAAAAAATTTGTTGAAAAAATTTAATAGTTTATTATTATTATTATTACCGAGAAATTTTTTCACCCCTAACTTTTTATTTTACAACCCTTTCTTTGCTAAAATAAAAGGACTTTAGCGCAAAGAAGGGGTTGTAAAATAAAAAGTTAGGGGTGAAAAAATTTCTCGGTAGTTCCGACGAGAACTGTAAGTGTGTAGAGTAGCCTGTTCAAATTTGAAAGCAATCGGTTCGGTAGAAAAAAAGTTAGGACCCGGGCTGCCAACTTCAAGGTGCCAACTTCGATCAATAATCATAATAATAATAAACTATTAAATTTTTTAAAACTAATTTTTTTTGTATCTTTAATATGTAAATGAAAACATCCTAAATATCCAAAACGATTCGTTTTATTTTCCTACAAAAAAACGCCCTAAAAAAAAACATGAAAATCGGCTTGAGTTACCAGACTACTACTTTAATCAACGAGAGTGTTTTCATGTGACGAAGGAAAAATTGTTGCTGCAAAATAACGAATATTAATGCGAAAAATTAGCGGCCATAAAAAAAAATCCATACAACTATTGATGGCGGTAGGAAAAATAATGATGAAACATAATGCTGGAAAAAAAAAACATCAAAAAGAGAACACGAATTCAACATGTCCCTTCGAAAAACTCATAGACAGTTTGAGCTTTTTATAAAAGCAAAAAATAAATAAAAGCTCGTACCCGGCAAATGGTAATGTGATGATTCAACATAGTGAAAGTTTATTTATGAAACTTTTAATTAAATTAAAAAAAAAATACGCATAACGGAAAAACAAAAAGTTGGAGGAATATTTGCAATTTCAATGAAAGAGTCAATTTAATATGTTACTCCGAAAAAAAAAAAAAACTACCTTTGAAGACGGGAAAAAATGTTCTCGTGCTCGAAAAATCGCAACGTGATGAGCTCTTGCGTACCGGGGAAACTACAAAGCGCCACGTGAACGTCTATAGATAGACGTAAAAAGGGTGACAGAGAGAGAGAGAGAGAGGGAGAAAGAGAGAGTGGGTGAGAAGAGATGGGGGATGAGGGAGAGAGGGTTGAAAACGCACTGTTAAATAACGAGCGGTCGAACGAGTATGCCAATAACCTGGTGTGCACGAACGAATCTGTCAATATGCGAGAACGTTCGCTGACCATAGCAGAAATCCCGTGACGAACGGTCACCCGGGGCTCGTTTGTCCATATGTACGTAATATACACTGTTATACGTACGTGTATATTCTCCTATACTATCGGGCTATTGATGCAAATGATGTGTAATGTTTATCAACGGTTGGATGGTGCGTTCACCACCGGTGCAGCCCAACAACAGCCACACACAGTGTCCCAAGTCCGGGAGGAGCGAAGGGCGAGGATTGGTGCGGCGGAGGGGGGGGGGGGAGGGCAGACTGAAAGATTGATCGACAGATTAATCGGGCTTCCGAACAAATTGCGTGTTGCACAGGTGTTTCCATTTTTTTCTGCTCCTTCCTCCTTTTTATTTTCATATTATACTTTCAAAATTTATTCAATATGGCGCCCACACAACATCGCATCGGTTCAATCATAGCTAAAAAAATTTCGGGATTTAATGTTGTTTTTTTTTATTACAACGATTATTATTGTTGAATATTTATTTCAAGTCAATTTATCAAATTTTCTCGATTATTCAAATATTTGATTGTGTGTGTCTGTGTTTTTTTTCTTTCCGTTTTTCGATCCGTGTAACTATTGATTGATTGATTTATTCCATTTGTACAGCGGCCGAACGCCTTTTACAATACTTTCCAGACCTCTTCCTCCTCTCTTCTTCTCACATGAACCGCGTAACTATTATCATTCGTATATAATTTGTTATTATACAATTACGTGATTTTCCCCGTATAAAAAACAATTTGTCTAACGTAGAGCGGCGACATATCTATTAGAATCGTCTAGCAATAATTTATCTATGAGGACGCTTCCAAATTTCACATAGACTTTTACATTGGTACTCAAGTCGGCGGATAATCCACGATAAGTCAACAGCATTCAAGTTTGTCGAAATATTGTTTTGAACATGAAACTTCATATTTTAATTTTGTCAAGTTTATTATAAATATGAAATTCTAAAAAAAAATTAAGTGAATAAAACAAATAAAATAAATAAAATAAATAAAATAAATAAAATAAATAAAATAAATAAAATAAATAAAATAAATAAAATAAATAAAATAAATAAAATAAATAAAATAAATAAAATAAATAAAATAAATAAAATAAATAAAATAAATAAAATAAATAAAATAAATAAAATAAATAAAATAAATAAAATAAATAAAATAAATAAAATAAATAAAATAAATAAAATAAATAAAATAAATAAAATAAATAAAATAAATAAAATAAATAAAATAAATAAAATAAATAAAATAAATAAAATAAATAAAATAAATAAAATAAATAAAATAAATAAAATAAATAAAATAAATAAAATAAATAAAATAAATAAAATAAATAAAATAAATAAAATAAATAAAATAAATAAAATAAATAAAATAAATAAAATAAATAAAATAAATAAAATAAATAAAATAAATAAAATAAATAAAATAAATAAAATAAATAAAATAAATAAAATAAATAAAATAAATAAAATAAATAAAATAAATAAAATAAATAAAATAAATAAAATAAATAAAATAAATAAAATAAATAAAATAAATAAAATAAATAAAATAAATAAAATAAATAAAATAAATAAAATAAATAAAATAAATAAAATAAATAAAATAAATAAAATAAATAAAATAAATAAAATAAATAAAATAAATAAAATAAATAAAATAAATAAAATAAATAAAATAAATAAAATAAATAAAATAAATAAAATAAATAAAATAAATAAAATAAATAAAATAAATAAAATAAATAAAATAAATAAAATAAATAAAATAAATAAAATAAATAAAATAAATAAAATAAATAAAATAAATAAAATAAATAAAATAAATAAAATAAAATAAAACTCAATCAAATTCTATTTTTACAATACAGTTGCGAAAAACTTTCATGCCGTTTCGTGAACTATTCGCAGATTTTGAGTACCAATTTACAAGTCTACGGCATATCTGAAAGTGTCAACATAGACGTATCATTGGTAGACGATTCTGGTAAAAATCTATCGACGCTCTACGGTAGACTAATTTTGTTTACACGGGTCGGTACGTCCTTGTGTTTATAGAAGTTTTTTAAAATTCGTTTCAATTATTTTTTTCCTCTTTTTTTTTTATTGTATCGTCGTGAATGGAGATTCCTTCTCATTCGATTCGTGTCCATCTCGTACGTGCTATATATATCGTTTCGAGCTCCTGAATATCTCTCGTGCGAGGGCCACGATCTCGTTCCTTCGCTCCTCCGGGTACAGTGGAGCTATTATTAGTTGACTGTTTATTCAGCGCTCGTATTAGTGCGGCTTCTACATTGGAGCGGTGGTGCGATGCTGTTCTTTTGCTGCATGAGAGAGGAGTCTGTAACGTCGCGCGACGACGGCCCTTATAGCCGTACGCAGGCCTCGCGATCTCTATTGCTGGCGCGGAACACGCGAGGGAAAGAGAGAGTGCGTTTATAAGCCGGTTCGTTATGGATGTTATTTTTGCTTGGGTATACGTTATATCCATTATGTACACTATATATACTACCGCGAGAATCTCTCACTTCCTCTCCCTCTCTCTCGTTATGTAGTTCTCAATCGATTCTGAGATATTCGAACGAGGTCAGCTTGCTCTCAAATTTTTCTTTTTTTTTCTTTTTCTTTTCACGAACTCAACGAGCAGCATGTAATTCAAACATTTTGTTTTTCTATTTTTTAAAACAAATTTCTTCCAGCCCCTTCGAAATTCTCATTTTAGAAAAATTTCAGTAAACAGTGGACGTACCAGGGGTGTTAGTTGAAATTTGCCGGTTTTTTCGATAAAGAAAACACTCAATTTTCAGAGGAATCTCAAAATTTTTTTATTCAAAGTATTGACCATTGGTTTCTACACATTTCGCCCATCTCTCAGGCAAATTATGGATACCATCCCAAAAAAACTTTTTCTCTTTCGAGGTAAACCATTCGACGAGCCATTTTTCGACTTCTTCAAAATTAGCGAAGCACTGCTCTGCAAGGGAGTGTCCCATCGATGCGAAAAGGTGATAGTCGGACGGGGCGAGGTCTGGAGAGTACGGCGGGTGTGATAATATTTCCCAATTAAGTGTTTTTAATGTGTCTTTCACCAGTTTAGCGGTATGAGACGGCGCGTTGTCATGTTGCAAGATAACTTTGCCATGTCTTCGGGCCCATTCCGGCCGTTTTTCGATCAACGCATAATTCAAATTGATCATTTGTTGTCGGTAGCGATCCTTGTTCACCTTTTCACCAGGTTTTAACAACTCGTAGTACACCACACCACACTGGTCCCACCAAACACAGAGCATTGTCTTACAACCAAAGCGATTTGGCCCTGCAGTCGATGGGCCGGCTTCACCAGGTGAAAGCCATGATTTTTTTCGCTTCGGGTTCTCAAAATAAATCCACTTTTCGTCCCCCGTGACAATTCGATGCAGAAAAGATTTCCTTTCGAATCGTTGAAGGAGCATTTCACAAACGGTTTTTCGATTTTCTATTTGTCTATCGTTCAGCTGGTGTGGCACCCATTTTCCATACTTTTGGATCTTTCCCATGGCTTTTAAACGTTGGTAAATTGCTCCTCTAGTCACATTTAGTGTTTCTGCTAATTTTTGTTGCGATTGGGTTGGATCAACTTCCAATAACGCCTGCAATTCCCCGTCTTCGAACTTTTTCGCTGCACCAGGATGTTCATTGTCTGTCAAATCGAAATCTCCAATTTTAAATTGACGAAACCATGTCTCACATGTTCTAATCACTGGAGCATGTTCACCATAAGTTTCTACCAGCAAGCGGTGAGCTTCAGCTGCTTTTTTCTTTTGATGAAATAAGAAAACAACGAATGCCGCAAATGCGATTTACTTGGAACGAAACTCGACATATTCACTGAGGTAAACAAATATGACGCTATTATTTTGGCGGAATGTGACTTGCGTATTTTTGTCGGTTAATGTCAATAGAAAAAAATGACATACATGCCAAATCATAGAAATGTATACATATTGTTAGCGACATCTACTGGTAAAACCGGCAAACTTCAACTAACACCCCTGGTAAATAGAAAAAAACTTTTTTTTCGCAATAACATAAGGAATTAAGGGAATTAAGGGTTTATTGTTGGTCTAAGATCTAATTGAAAAATGATCTCTATAAAAAAATTTCGAAATTTTCATTTCCAGGAAAATTTGAGTAAACAGTGCTTGTAAAAAAAATACTTTTTTTCCCAATAACATTTAAGGGGGGAAATAGGGTTAGGACAGCGTTTTCTCAATAATTTTCATGAATTTTTTTATAGTATAAAAAATGAATATAATTTATTGAAACTTTAAGAATATTTTATACATATATTTAAGTATATACTATTAAATTTTTATACATATATTTAAGTATATACTATAAAATATTAGCGACCCCATATTGCAGTTCACAATCAGACTCAGTATTTTGCATACATTCTGGAAGCCGCAATTTTCATCTGAAATCAAACGAGGTTGGAATTTACTTCTATTATATGTCTCTCTTCTATATGAACCTAAATGCTATCAAAAAAATAGAAAATTGAATTTTTTACAGGGGTCAAAACAAAAAAGCATGATTTTTTGCCATTTTTTACAACTTTATTTGCAAAAAAAAATTATTTTAAATAATGATAATATTCCGATTTTAGGTTCATATAGAGCGCAATACTATGCAGAAAGTAACTGCCAATTTTCAAAACGATTGGTTGAAAACTTTTTAAACTAGCGTGTACGCAACTTCAAAAGAGTCGTTTTCAGAAAAACGCGTTTGAAAAAATAGTACCAAGAAAAACAAGCAATATGGGGTCGCTAATGTCTTCGGTGTTTTTCAAGGAAATTCTTCAAAAATGTATAGTATATCTCTCTATATTAAATAAATATTTCGCCGCCGCCGCCGCCGTGTACAAGAGTTGAGGTGGTCATTCCCTTCACCGTAACCCCCGCCCCCCCCCCCACAGGGGGTATGTCGAAGGGAATAGCCCGAGGGGGGGGGGGGGGGGGGGGTGCGCCGAATGGAATGGCCCGAATGGAATGACCCGAGGGGGGTTGGCGCGCAAAGCGCGCGTACTTAAATATATGTATAAAATATGCTCAAAGTTTCAATAAATTATATTCATTTTTCATACTATAAAAAAATTCATGAAAATCATTGAGAAAACGCTGTCCTAACCCTATTTCCCCCCTTAATGGCTCATAACAATAGAACGAGTCGGAATTTTCATTTAAAATTTTGGGAACATGTTTTTCAATAGTTTTACTAACAATTTATGAAATTTAAAAAAAATCGATTTTTTGAACCGTCTAACTCTATTTTCCCCCTTAAGGGATCATTATTAGTCTGAGATTTAATTGAAAAATTATCTCTATGAAAACTTCGAAATTCCCATTGCTAAGAACATTTGAGTAAACAGTGCACCTAAAAAAAGAGTATTTCTTTCCTAGTAATATTTAACGGATCATTATTGGTCTAAGATTAAATTGAAAAATTAATTCCATAAAAACTTCGAAATTCATATTTCTCGAAAAATTTGAGTAAACAGTGCATGTAAAAAAAATACTTCTTTTTCGCAATAATATAAGGAATTAAGAAATTATTATTGGTCTAAGATCTAATTGAAAAATGATCTCTATAAAAACTTAGAAATGTTCATTTCCAGGAAAATTTGCGTGAACAGTGCATGTAAAAAAAAAGACTTTTTTCGCAGTAACATTTGCGGGATCATTATTGGTCTGAGATTTAACTGGAAAATGATCTCTATAAAAACTTCAAAATTCCCATTCCTGGGAAAATTTGAGTAAGCATTGCACGTTAAAAAAAGCGTTTTTTTCGCAATAACATTTAAGGGATATTAATTGGTCTAAGATTTATAATTGAACGATGATCTTTATTTATAAAAGCTTCGATCATACACAGTGTCAAATTTCCTATTTTAGCAATATAGATTCAACAATCATTTCAATGGAAATTAAAAACCTCATTTATTCTTATTAAAAATTGTCATTTTTCTCAAGGTAATTTCAATCACATTTACGTGATAAAAGACCCTTCAATTTGTCCTACTTTTTATTTTAGTAGGAACGAAAATACCCGTCCCTCGAAGGCAACAATGAAAGAGGAAAGAATGAATGACTATAATGGCGAAGTTTTAGGATTTTTGCCCGACAATACTTTATTTTCCCATTTGAAAATGTATAACGAGAGGTAAATGTTGAAATAGAAAATGGAGAAACACCCGATGTACGAAATCGAGGCCGTGGCTTTAAGCTTCGGAAATTTGAGGGAAAAGAAAAAAATGTATACGCCAGAATAAAACGACGAGTACGAAAAGTGTCAATCCAGGGCTTCAACCCTTTCCCGTACATTATGTGTGCTCTACAGATTTTCTAACGCGAAAAAGGACTTCGCCTGTGTGTGGATGCATAAACAACAAGCCCCTTTGACATTAAGGTTTTATGCACATTTATATATATAAATATTTCTCGGTTGCATCTTCATCAGCTCATATAGAACAAGAGAGTAATACTGGCGTTGAATATCTCTCGTGGCGCGTTGAGCGAAGAAATTGGAGCGGCGTTCCAACTTTGCGGTTGCGAGAATCCATTGTTTCGATTGAGCCCTGGAGCTCCTCTCGTTTTTCCTCTTTTCTTCTCCGTCATCATCACTATAATGCATCTATATATAGAAAATATTATGTAGATGCTCTCTCTTCTCGGTCTCCCTCTCTTAGCGTGCACCCTTTCGACGTTCCACACTCTCGACGATTGACGCTCTCTGGAATTGTGTGCCACAATTTTCTTCTTCACCCTATTTTTTTTATGCCCTGGATTTTGTGCCATACTCTCGCGAATGTGTGACGAAAATATTCGACAATTCTTTTTTTGTAATGGTCTTAACGTGAGCTCGTAATTTGTGTTTTTTTTTCATATATATATTTTATTTTTTCATCAAGTATTCCGTCAAAGTGTTTGTCGCTTTGGAAGAAACACCGAGAATAAAGAAAAAAAAACGTTCGTCACGTTAATCCTTTTCTGATTCGCGCGGTAAAAAAATTAGGCATAATGACTGCTTGTGTCACGAAAATTGCACACGTCTTTATGATTTTCTGTTAATAGTCTGGTAACTTGAGCCGATTTTCATGTCTTTTTTGGAGGGCGTTTTTTTTGTAGGAAAATAAAAATGCATCGTTTTGGATATTTAAGATGTTTTATTTACATATTAAAGATACAAAAAAAATTTTTTTTTGAAATAATTTAATAGATTATTATTATTATTGATCGAAGTTGGCACCTCGAAAAAAAAGCGCGTGGGTGGCCCCGGTGATTTTGGCTCTTGATGTTATCTGAAATCAAAAATTCTTGATAATTCTTAATCTGTAGACATGTCATTCTGGTCGGAACTACTGAAGTTAAAGTTTAAATAAATAACAAAATGGGGGACTTTGGAAAAAAAAGTCCTTTAAAGAAATTTAACTTCAGTAGTTCCGACCAGAATGACATGTCTATAGATTAAGAATTATCAAGAATTTTTTATTTTAATAACATCAAGAGCCAAAATCATCCGGGCCACCCACGCGCTTTTTTTTCGAGGTGCCAACTTCGATCAATAATAATAATAATGATAAACTATTAAATTTTTTCAAAAAAATTTTTTTTTGTATCTTTAATATGTAAATAAAAACATCCTAAATGTCCAAAACGATTCATTTTTATTTTCCTACAAAAAAACGCCCTCCAAAAAAGACATGAAAATCGGCTTAAGTTACCAGACTACTACATTAAGGCCTCACATACCGCTCCGCGCGCGCTGAAAACCGAGTGAATTTCAAAAATTATTATAAATGTTATATGGTGAAAAAAAAATTGAATTGTTGATTTCACATTTTTTATTAACTTTTCAACTGTAAGAAAAAAAAATTAAAATTTTTTTTTTTCAATACTAACATTATTTTTCATGGGTATAAATGGACTACTGATGAAAACAATGGCGCCTCTTTGTCGACATCATAACTTCACCCAAAAATTATCCAATCTGCAAAAATAAAAAAACAATCTAGTAAAATAATGTAATAGTAATATTCTGACGGAGGGATTTTTATTTTTTTTTACAAAAATAAAGAAATTACTTTTATTTCAAACTTTCGTGTGCGGTTAAAAAAAAAAATTCTGTTTAATAATTTGTAGTTGTCCAACCAAAAATTAAAAAAACCTCTCGTCAGACTATAGAGAAAATAATTATCAAGATTTAAGAGAAAAAAAAGTTAAAAGATATTAAAAATTGACTCTAAAAATATAGTTTCGAGAGAAACGCGCTTAAAGTTTCTGGTAGGTACAACGTCAACCCGATTTCCGGTCACATTTATTGCTATAACTTTGTAACGGAGTGGAATTTTCTTTTTAAACATTCCTAAAAGTACAAAGAATAAAAATCTGTAAAAAAATATTGTTTTCTTGAAAATTTCAGGGCTACGCGAGCCCTTAATTCTCACGATTTCAAAGCATCAACAAAATAAAAATCGGGAAAAAAAAACTCTTCTCGTAAAGAATGACCCTTATAGAGGTCGTGACATTCGCTTTATTTACGATTGAACAAAACATTTCTCTTTGTGCGTCATGGAGAAATGCTTGAATGGTTCTCAAGGTCGAAGAGGTCGTGTGGATATACATTGGTCATGGTAGAGTAGTAAACCAAGATTCTGTCCTAGAGTCGTTTGGCGACCTATAACAGTAGTATTTCTTATAGTCGAATGAAATGAAGACAAGAGAAAAAGGGGGATATGGAGAGGAATGTATTAAGCTCCGAGAGTCGCCTCGCATTTCCCATCTTATTTCTCATTAACAGCGGGGGCAAGTATCTACCCAACGACAGTATATAAACGTAACTATGCTGTAGATACCGCACATCTCATCCCCTTTAGGGCAAGCGCCGTATGAAGACGTAGCAAGGATTCTTTTTTTTTCTGTTCTAGAGTATTTCGTTTTCCTTCTCTTGATGGATTTCTCTCCCTTTTACCCCTCGAGCGGCAATCCATCGCCGCTTGAGATGCGCCATCTTCTTGTGGCGTCTTTTTCCCTTTCCCTCTGTATCTCTCCATCTCTTTTCCCAGTACTTTTGACGACGTCGATCGAGAAGCATCTCATACAAATCTTCGACCCGTATAAACGTCCAGCATCCACCAGTCGAACCAAAAATACGTTTATCTCTCTTTTCTCGTATCCCCTCCCACTATCCTTCTCCTTTCGCTTCAGACCACCAGCGAATCTGCGGTTAACGCCTGCCATTTATCGACGCCACATTATTCCGTCTCGGCGAATCTTGGGTTCGTCGATCCGCGGGCGGTCGGTACCCATCAGAGTTCATCCCAGGACTCCAAGAGTCCTGTTTCCTTCTCTCTCTCTCTCTCTTTCTCTCTTCCTTGATACGGTAGCGGATTTATCGCATTCCCTCCTCCCTCTTGCGTCTTTTCACGACAAAAAAAAAAAAAAGAGTGGATAACCAACCCCCGATGTAACCTTTTCGCGCTTCCTCGACGATCAGCCTCTCAAACTCTTCCTCCTCTCAACTCCTCACCGCGAATCTCGAGGATAAAACTCAAGTGCGGATTCAAACTTTCCGGCGACCAGTATAACAGCCGTTGCGTGGTTTCTTTTTTTCTTTTTTTCTTTCTTCTTTCAACGTTACGCTATCTTTGCCGTGACAATCGCGAGACATTACCTTTCGCTCCCGATTCCGGCTCCCCTTTCCTTTTCTTCCTTTATATACCGTCGCAGTCCCTCGTACATTGATGGATCTTCATATCAATCTTCTCGTGGATTCTCGTAAAAGCGTGAAACGACGTGGAACGACCAACGGATTCGATTAGGTAAGAGTACTATCGGTTGAAAAGATAAGATGAACGTTTTTTTTCCCGTGATTTTTGTTTCAATGGACAATTTTACACACTTGAAACAGTTCCTCTTATATCAAATAGAATCCACGTTCTTCCGGCAACGGAACCAATTCTCAGCTCGGACCTCGAATTCGTTACTTTGACGAGAAAAAGAAAATATTTATCCGCGTCGTACGTTTCGCTTATGTCAGAATTTTTAACGTTTTTATATCCGTTTTCAACACCATCGCATCAGGGGAGGGATTAAAACGTGTATAACATATTTTTCGAAAAATAGAAATTTTTTTTTATATAAAACCCAAACGCCTCGAGCGATTCTTGGGAAATTTAGTGTCAAACATCCTTGTCCGTTGATCCTTGTATGGACAAAAGTTTTCACTCGATAGACTGACAATTTGCGCGATAGACTGACAATTTAAAGTAGTAGTCTGGTAACTTAAGCCGATTTTCATGTCTTTTTTGGAGGGCGTTTTTTTTGTAGGAAAATAAAAATGAATCGTTTTGGATATTTAGGATGTTTTTATTTACATATTAAAGATACAAAAAAATAATTTTTTGAAAAAATTTAATAGGTGTTTTTGGCTCTTGATGTGATCTGAAATAAAAAATTCTTGATAATTCTTAATCTATAGACATGTCATTCTGGTCGGAACTACTGAAGTTAAATTTCATGGATAAATAACAAAATGGCGAACTTTGGAAAAAAAGTCCTTTTATTTTAGCAAAGAAGGGGTAGTAAAATAAAAAGTTAGGGGTGAAAAAATGTCTCGGTGGTTCCGATGAGAACTATAAGTGTGTAGAGTAGCCTGTTAATATTTGAAAGCAATCGGTTCGGTAGAAAAAAAGTTAGGACCAGGGCTGACCAGAAAAACACTGTTTTGAGAAAAACTTCGAGGCGCTCTCGAAAACTCATTATAACTCCGGAAGTATTTCGAATTTCGGTCTGAAATTTTCACAGTATATTCTCAAGACATTGTACTTTCAAATTAAGCAAAAAAAAATTTTTCGATTTTTTGAACCCAAGTTACCAGATCACTACCTTAAGGGGGGGTAGGGTTTTAAAATTATTTTTTTTGCATTCTTTTTAAATTTTTTTTCTGAATGAACAATATGTCGAGAATATTGTTTATAAATTTTAAGTCAATCGGAGTAAAACTAACGGAGTTACAGCGTTTCAAACGATCGGCCGTGATACCTCAATTTTCACGTATAAAAAACTTTAAATCGATTTTCCCGAAAACGTCATTTTTGAAGTTTGTGAACATTAGAACTCAGAATCTACTGAACCGTTCCTTTTGAAAATTGAAACATTACTTCTTCACATAAATCAACAGGTATTCAGGAGGAGTTTGTTTTTTTTTTCAATTTTTTCAATTTTTTAATAACAAATTAAGCGCGATTTTTTGAGCTAAAATTGCGTTTTTCACTTCCAAGTACTGCAAAAAATAGAAAAAAAAAAAAATACTCTTCCTGATTACCTCGAGAAATACATCACCTTTAAAATGCATATCAATTTTTTTGTTTCAGATGATCCGGTAACGAGTTATAATGTTCACCGCAAAACCACTTTTTTCAAGGTGCCTCTGGAGATTCAACGTCACCGGCTTATTTATCAATATTTTTCATTGAACATTTTTTCTGAGATACTTCAATAGTTGTACAATAATATGTAATTCTATTTAATAAAATTATATTACTCATGTCGCCGCAAAAAAATCATAAAAATATGCCTTTTTTCGCCTTTAAACCCTACCCCCCCCCCCCCCCCCCCCCGCCCCCCTAAGCCGATTTTCATGTCTTTTTTGGAGGGCGTTTTTTTGTCGGAAAATAAAAATGAATCGTTTTGAATATTTAGGATGTTTTTATTTACATATTAAAGATACAAAAAAAATTTTGTTGACAGAATTTAATAGTTTATTATTATTATTATTATTGATCGAAGTTGGCACCTCGGAAAAAAAAGCGCGTGGGTGGCCTCGGTGATTTTGGCTCTTGATGTTATCTGAAATAAAAAATTCTTCATAATTCTTAATCTATAGACATGTCATTCTGGTCGGAACTACCGAAGTTAAATTTCATGGATAAATAACAAAATGGCGGACTTTGGAAAAAAAACTTTTTTTGTTATTTATCCATGAAATTTAACTTCGGTAGTTCCGACCAGAATGACATGTCTATAGATTAAGAATTATCAAGAATTTTTTATTTCAGATAACATCAAGAGCCAAAATCACCCGGGCCACCCACGCGCTTTTTTTCGAGGTGCCAACTTCAATCAATAATAATAATAATAATAATAAACTATTGAATTTGTTCAAAAAATTTTTTTTTTGTATCTTTAATATGTAAATAAAAACATCCTAAATATCCAAAACGATTCTATTTTATTTTCCTACAAAAAAACGCCCTCCAAAAAAGACATGAAAATCGGCTTAAGTTACTAGACTACTACCTTAAGTTCGAGCTCTCACAGAGAGAGTAAGTGCTATTTTTCTTTGCTATTTTTCATCGCGAACCAACGTTTTTGGTGCGAGTGCGGGGTTAAAAGTTTGAGCGACGGATTTCGATGATGGCGCGCGGTCAAAACGCAGAAATGGCGTAATCATCGGGAGAATGGGACACGGGATTTCGGAGTCCGATTACAGAGGGAGAAAAAGGGGCGAAATTGCGCTTGTGGATGACGAAAGAAAAAAAGAGGAAATAGAGGGAAGAGAAGGGGCATCGATTTCTGGCTGAACATAATGCCGTAAGCCACGTAACTTTACGTGTTAAATCGTGCGGGTTTTGCCTTTTTGTTTACAAGCACCACAGATATATTGTCCCATTGAAAATCGGGGGATTTAACAGGCGCGGGGATATTTGTTCGTAAATTCGACACGGCAAAAGTTCTCCACCCCTCTCTTTCATATATATATATATATATACATATGGCAACGATCGTTTTGGATATGCGGTTCGCCATATAGCAAACGCCAATGTCTGCACGCGTTGGATTTTTCTCGTACGTATACAAGCAGAGCTTTTGATTCGGGTTGTCGAGAGATCGGACCCTAAAATCGCGACTCGGCGAAGAGTGGTCCATTTCTCTCCTACACACAACACTATAGTGGAATGAAGTTCTATACAAGGTGTACCACTATATACACATATACGGATGTGAAAAGGGATGATATATATATATGTATATATATATATATATGTATTCATGGAAAGGGACGAAAGCATTGAGTTTTCGCGGGCTCTCGGGCGAAACGTCGATCGAAAGGGACCAGACGAGACAAACGCGAACAGACCATCCCATTGGAATATCCGTTTTCCATGTGGATCCAATTCATATATATATATATACGTCATATCAACACGAGACGTATTCAAAATCGTTCGTACGTCTGTTCGGTATACTCGTAGCTCTTTGACGTCTCATCTCGCAAGCATTGATAGCGAATAATTTGTTCGATCATCAAGTTTCAGCCTCCGGTGATTCTCCCGTTGTTGATTGACGCACGAGCCTTCCAACGTTTTGGGAAAAAAGAAAAACGGAAATTGACGAAAAGAAACCGACCCGATGATGTGGAAAAATCGTAAAATATTTACGATATAGTGCAAATTAAAAGTTTCATGTTGTTTCATGATTTTCATACATTCACATATTTTCCTCTGTGAACGAGAGCATTGAGTGGTATAAAATCATGTGCACGTTCAACAATTTTTACGCATGAAAAGTATTTTCATAGAAATTTTGTAACAAAAGTATTTTCATCGTGAGAATCGATGAAAATCATATGATAAATTTGTAAGAATCGATGAAAAGGATAATTAAAAAAAAAAGATCGGGTAGAAACTTTATGCGACGAGGGATTGCGTGCCACTGTTCTAAGTGAAGTTTATCCATTGCTAGATCCTAGTAGCAAGGTTTTCACACCTCCCCGTAAAGACTTAGCCTCATATCCATTGTTGTCTTTGGTTAAAAACATATTTTCATAACTTTCGAATTTTCCTTTCCTCGTTACACATTACTAGATCCTAAATATTATCATTAAGGGATATGGCCACGATATCGGGTATAAAATCATGTACACATTTAACAATCTCCTTTTCCATAAAAAAGTGATTTATTTATAAAACTAATTACACATCTATTACTAAATAGATGTGTAATTAGTTTTATAATAATAATTTTTATTAGCTTGACATTTATACTAATAAATGTCAAGCTAATAAAAATTATTACTTTTTCTCTTTTTGTTATACAAAATGGCCGACTACTGCTATTTACATTTTGGTATCTTTTTTTTTCGGGCGTGACATTTGGCATCCACAATTCTTGACCCAGAACAAAAAAAAAAAAAAATTCTCGTTAATCTACATCGGAGTACGTAGAGAAGTACGTAAGTAATTTGAAAAATATTGGGTAATTATGGAGCAAAGGGGACCCACTTCCGATGACCTTTGGAATAGGCCCATTCGACGCATTTTTAGTCGAGAAACAACTTTTTCCTTTGACAAAATTGGGGGTCGTTATTTATTAAAAAGTTATTAACAAAAAAAGTTAATAATTCATATAGCTATTTTCCTTATACCAGTCAGTCCCAATCATCTTGTCCTTCACATGTGTTGTTAAGAATACCCCCCTGAGTACATGCAAAAAGTTTTATCCGTCGCTCATCGTTTGTTAAAAGTTATTAACAAAAGAAGTTTCATAAATTGAACATGAAATACTTGTACTGGTGTGTGGTGAACAGTACACGTATCAGTGGGGGGGCTGCCCCCCCCCTCCGCCTCCACACACCAGCCCAAAAAAAAAACCAAAAGCAACCTAAACATCCCGTAAATATAGTAAATAACGCATATACCCCTTGCTGATACGTATGTTACTCAACATATAACACTAACACAAATACACATGAGAGAATGGTTGTGCGAAGGTGTGGCGGCGTGTGGGGGGAGGGGTGGGACGTGTGTGTGGGTGGAGGGTTATTTGTTTGTTTGTTGGGTTTGTTTGTTTGTTTAGGTTGTTTGGGTATGTTTGTTCGGATTGTATTTGATTTGTTTGTGGGTTGGTGTGTGGGGGGATGCAGGGGCCGCAGCTCCCCCGCTTGTACTTGTACTGTTCGCCATACATTAGTAAAAGTATTTCATGCTCAATTTATGAAAATTATTCTGTTAATAACTTTTTAACAAACAATGAGCGACGGATGAAACTTTTTGTATGTTATTTAGGGGGTTATTCTTAACAACGTATATGAAAAGATGATTGGAACTGATATGCAAGGAAAATAGCTATATGAATTATAAATTTTATTTGTTAATAAATTTAAAAAAAACCGGCCTCCAATTTTGTCAGAGGAAAAAGTTCTTCAGGAAGGTTCTCTTGACATCATATATGAAGGACAAGGTCATCGAAAGTGGGTCCTCTTTGCTCCATATTTACCAAAAGAAAAGTTCACAAAATGGTGACCTTCCGAACAATGTGTACGGATTTTCGAATTTTTTTCAAAATCTTTGAACAACCATAAAAAATGGTTCATATTTTTCTTCATCGAAATTTTAGAGGTTCTCGCGGTAGCCGTACCTGTACTCAACGATAATCTTGTTGGTGTTTTTATTTCAGATGAGTAGAACGTCCAGAATCACGGTAACAGTCGCCATGCAATCATGGCGACTGGCAGCCTTAATTTATTTTCATTGTACTCGACTAATTTTGCAGAGTACCTGCAAGTATCAATGAATAAGTGGAAAAGCGACCGACGTTGAAACATTTAATAGTACCTATAAATTGTTTTTTTAACCTCGATAAATCCTCGTTTAGATTAAAAGACTCCCACGTAGAAAAATTGTAACGGCCGAGCGTTGGGCCAATACTGGTTGCCGTAGTTAGTGCCGGTACTGGCTGCCAGTATTCGGCCAGTACAGATTCGGTACAGGAGTGTAATAGCCGGCCGTTATAATGGCACCAACGGTCGGGCCAGTACCGGTTAATTAATTGGCCCGAACTTTGGCTCTGACTTTGGACCGGACTTTGGCCCAGACTTTGGACCAGACTTTGGCCCAGACTTTGGCCCAGATCTGGCAAACTTCTGACTTACTACTGGCACCAACGGTGGTACCAATACTGGTTATTTCATTGGGCCGGATCTTGGCAGACGATTTTGCCGACGGTGCAAATTACATCTCAGCGAGGAATGGCAAATTAAATAGATATCGAATCGACGTCTTTTAGACACTTTTGGCGTCTAGTGGACGCCGATCCAATGTCTATTTAAATTCTAATTCTCTCTGGGAGTAATTTATATTTCTTTTTACCACGTTACCAGATGTTTCCCAAGCAGCACAAGTACGTCCAAAGAGTGTACTTTGGACGTAAGGACATTCTTTGGATGTTTTTAGGACGTCCTTTGGATGCCTGTGTTGTCTGGGTTGTTTATGCATAAATGTTTGATAATTAAATGCATTTGATATATACTAAATACGCGGAGTAGTTTTTATTTATAAGAGACTAAGTACATATACAGGTCTAAAATACGTACTTAAATGTTTATAGAACAGTGTTTATAAAATATAGGCTATATGAAGGAAATATTACACTAAAAGAATATTGTATTAATCGTGCAATTTCAAGTTCGGGGCAAATTATAATTCAACAATTTGGTTGTTTGCAAAATAATGAACTTTTGATCAGAATAACCTAATCTACAATTACATTACAGAACGCAACTGTTAAAGTGAACTACTCTCAGTATTGGCATTTTCTATAACCCAGTACTAAGCCTGTATCGAAGCCAGAGCTTGGCCGTATTTTATAGCCTATTTTGGCCCAGATCTGGTTATTATACCGGCTCGTAGTGCGGCCAGATTGACAACCAGTACTGGTACAAGACGATATTTTATACTGACCCAAAGCTGGGCCAGATTGTCAGCCAGTACTGAAACAATACTGGCTGCCAAAATTTGACCGCCAATACTGGCCCAAAGCTTGGCCAGTAGAATTCAACAAGTACTGGCATAAGACTGTATTTTATACTGGCCCGTCGTACGACCTGTAGTACGGCCCGTAGTATGTCCCACAGTATGGCCCATAGTATGGCCAGATAGTCAGCCAGTACGGGGCCATTACTGGCGGCCAAAGTTTGGCCGCCAATATTGGCCTAAAGCTTGGGCAGTAGAATTATACTGGCAATTTCTACGTGGGCTGCCTTAATGCTCGAAGATTGAGAAACAGAACGAGCACAAATTGGAATCGCTCCCTCGGAGAGCGAAGTTACAGCTGCGTTTTAGTGAAACAATTTTTATTCCCAAAATAAAAGAAAAAAGAAATGGTTTCTATGAATTTCATTTACGACGCAACGTCAAAATATCGTTTTTTCTCTCTCTTCAATCAACTAGGCCTGTTTTTATATCTATATCTACGAACAAACGTGTTTTTCGTCAACCCGAGTAAAATATCAACCAGCGGGACAATAACCGGCGCGGGTAATCAATAACTGGAAGTTTGACAAACAACTTTCCCACATTCATAAGACGTGCGTTGACGTTAATTTATTTTTCAGGTGCACCCGCATAACGAATTAGACACTGGCATTGGAAAAAAAAAAAAAGACCAATGTGGGCCAAATTAACGTGTTTTTTTTTTGTTCCCCTCGAAGCTTGCTGCATCCAGTCTTGTGCATATACCCAATATACGAGTATATGACCAATACACATGTCTAGACACATTTTATGATCCCACCGCTCATATCAGTCTCCTCTCTATTATTCACCCCTTTCTTGTCCACTGGCGCAACACACGCATCATTGTTTCCGGCAGTCTCTCCTGATCCGGGAAGCTTTCACAAAAAAAAAAGAAAAGAAACAAAAAAAAATGAAAAAAATTCCTATTGACGCTCGTTCGTCTCGTCGAATATACCCTCTCATTTTTTTTTCTGTTTCTACCTCGACGCATAAAAAAAAACATAATAAAAAAAATCCCCTTTTCCTCCTTCCCTTCGACTTTATCAGGATTTTATTGACTCTCACTGGTGCGGAGCGTCGCCCGAGTGCGCCTATATATATATATATATATATATATATATATATATATATATATATATATATATAATTCTTTCATTAAGCTGGATGTAGCTAATTGCATCGTGGCTTTCGTCCCGTTAACGCTTTTCTCTTCGTGTTCTTTCTTTCTTTCTTTTTTTTTTCTTTTTCATCCTCTTGATTCCTTTTTTCTATCGTTTTATCATTCGTCCATTTCACACACACAGATGATTTCTACTCTTTGCCTGCGGGTGGGATCGCTATATATCTCTCTTGTTTCCGGTACAAATATAATTTTCGCTCTCTCTCGTTCTGTTGTTAGCCGGAAGTGTGGAATGAACTGCGAGAGAGAAGGGATGCTGCGGTGCTCACGGGCGACAACTAAATTCTGTCCTCTTGAATTTGTCCTATCTCTATCTTTCTCTCTCTCTCTCTTCTTCTCTTTCGTTATCTCTCAGCGATACGTGTTGGATAACTGGTGGTAAATCGAATTCTGGCAAATTACACACGAGCTCTGTAGCTTCCTCGTTTCGCCCCTGCTCTCCAATTCGCGTTTGCGTGCCAGGGTTCGTGTATATGTACACGTTAAACCCTCCCCATTCGTACGTTCTCTCGCCGCTGAAATTATACTATTCGCAAAACCATTAAGCGCACAACATCCCGAGACTCGTTACACGACCAACTTCAAATGCATAAGTTAATATCGTCGGTCATGTATTAAATACGTTGGTAACAATGTTTAGGATCGCTGGCGTAGAGGAATAAACGCGTCAAGTACGAAAATTTTGAGTATGGCCGAAGTTACTGTTGTACCGGTAATTTCATCTTGGATTAGACGACTCAACGGTAATTTGATATATTTGGACGATGAATAAAATAAAGTTCGGTGGAATTTTAAAAAGTGCTCGATGAAAAATAAAGTTTGTGGATTTAGAAAAATTAATAGCGAAAGAAAAAACGAAATGTTAATTTGGAATATCGAGGGGATTTGGAATAAGGGGTTTTACGCAATCAGGATTTTCAACATTTTTTTTTTCATTTAATTTTCGTTATGTACATATATTTATGTATATACACAGGAAATTTCATATCAATCCGACAAATATTCTCGAAGTTACCACGCATATTTGTAAAAACGTCTCGGAACGTCTGAGCATGGTTTTCAAAGTTTTAAAGCGTTTCTCTCAAAAGTGTGTTTTTAAAGTCGGTAAGTAAGAATCCTCGGAAACGGCTAAACCGATCAGTGTCAAATTTGTACGCAAGCTTTATAAACATATTGATTAATGATTAATCGAAGCTTTTATCTTGCCGATAAATATTTTCCATTTTATAAACAATTTAAGGCGAAAATCTCTATCGAAAATCGAAATTTTACTTTGAGAAGCCGCCATTTTGGTAAAAATTAATATTTGACTTATTCCTTCGATGAAATACTAGATAATATCTTATATTAACGTAATCTCTTTTCTTTTTTCATTTAAGGTAGTAGTCTGGTAACTTAAGCCGATTTTCATGTCTTTTTTGGAGGGCGTTTTTTTTGTAGGAAAATAAAAATGAATCGTTTTGGATATTTAGGATGTTTTTATTTACATATTAAAGATACAAAAAAAAATTTGTTTGTAAAAATTTCATAGTTTATTATTATTATTATTGATCGAAGTTGGCACCTCGAAAAAAAGCGCGTGGGTGGCCCCGGTGATTTTGCCTCTTGATGTTATATGAAATCAAACATTCTTGATAATTGGCGGACTTTGGAAAAAAGCTTTTTTTTCCAAAGTCCGCCATTTTGTTATTTATCCATGAAATTTAACTTCAGTAGTTCCGACCAGAATGACATGTCTATAGATTAAGAATTATCAAGAATTTTTTATTTCATATAACATCAAGAGCCAAAATCACCGGGGCCACCCACGCGCTTTTTTTTCGAGGTGTCACCTTCGATCAATAATAATAATAAACTATTAAATTTTTTCAAAAATTTTTTTTTTTTGTACCTTTAATATGTAAATAAAAACATCCTAAATATCCAAAACGATTCATTTTTATTTTCCTACAAAAAACGCCCTCCAAAAAAGACATGAAAATCGGCTTAAGTTACCAGACTACTACTTTAAAGTGATCCAATCCAGAGATATCGTGCTCACAGCAAGACGCCTTTTTTTAGTGTAGCTCCCGGAGATCGGCTATAGCTGTTTTAAAAATCATTATTTTTACAAATAAACAATATGAAAATTAAGTTAAAAGTGTCCACAATATGTGTATAAATTGTTACGTTAATAAATGAAAATGTCTTTCCAGGAAAAATTCTTGAAAAATCGCTTTTTTCGGTCTCCTGACTGCGTTAACTCCTTAATGAAACAGGGGCAATCGTTTATACGAAAATCAATATTGGCGGATTTTTTGAAGAATTGCAAAATGATTCTTTCAATTAATTATCGTCAATATAATTATTTATGATTCCGTGCTTTGCACCACGATAACACACATTGTAGCTCTCAATAAATATCTTATTTGGCGACTGTATTTTTCATCTCGTTATAAAAACTAAAAATTATCGCCGAATTGGACGCGCTGTGGTTGGCCGACTAGGCATTAAATATCCTATGCATATTATATGGGATATTAAACGCGATATACAGAAGGAAGGGCTATTCTCCCGAGTGTAATCGGGGGAGTCTCGAGAGGCGTTTTACGATCGAAGTAAAATTCGTAATGAAAATTTGTAGTACTCGAGAAAGTTTTCGGGATAATATGATTCAATTTTCACGAATTAATAAAGAATATTATTGTTGTTTTCTCACAGGAAAAAATTATAATTTCGAACCTTCCGATAAGAATGAGCAGAATTTCGGTGATCTTTGCGAGCCACGCGAAAGGTGTATCAAAAAAAACTTATTATTAGGTTCAATTCGAAGAAACATAAAAATAATTTTTATTCGCCAGATTGTGGGGGAATCGTCATTCGGTGAAAATGTGAAAAGTCATAAATGAAGATACGAAATTTTCATTTCGTTTGTGCGTTTTTTTTTTGGCAATAAAAAAGAAAAGAAGGAGAGCTGGAGTTCTGTATAGTGTTTCATTGCATTCGTGATATATTTCCGTCGTCGCCGACGTCCTTCCATTTTTTTTTATCTCCCCCCTCGAACCTTTCCCTCGAGGGAAAATTCACCCTGCCAACATTTTCCCCAATTTTCTCCTTGTTTTTTTTTTGTCCAGAGTTATATACACACACAACGTTGCTCTTAACGTTTGGTCGTCGTCCACTCGTTCCCTCTCGATTCTCTCATTCCTTATTCTCGATGTTCATCCCTTTTTTTTTCTATCTTTCTTTTTTCTTTTTGTATCATTCCTCTGCGATCTTCTTCCCCCGGTCACCAACACGATACATATATAAATGTAACGTATAATACGGTTTCTCTTTCGTCCGGAAGTTCATTACTGGACGCGAATAACGAGCCCACGAGGCAACTTGCCTCGGTCTGCTTAATTTGCCGGAGAGTTTTTTTTTTTCTCTTCGTAATTGAAAAAGTTTACAAGCAAGATATTAATATTCTCTGTGTGCGATGTGTTCATTATATCTGTATGACGATAAACCGTAGAAGAAATGAATAATAATAAACTTGCGGATTAAAAATTGCGCGATAGTTGCGAAACAAAACGCGTCAATATTGAATTCCTTGTTTTTTCTACTCATTGATTATCGTTCAACGTTTAAGGACCTATACGCAGTCAGGAGACCGAAAAAAGCGATTTTTCAAGAATTTTTCCTGGAAAGACATTTTAATTTATTCAGGTAGTAGTCTGGTAACTCAAGCCGATTTTCATGTCTTTTTTGGAGGGCGTTTTTTTGTAGGAAAATAAAAATGAATCGTTCTGGATATTTAGGATGTTTTTATTTACATATTAAACATACAAAAAAAAAAATTGTTTGAAAAAATTTAATAGTTTATTATTATAATTATTGATCGAAGTTAGCACCTCGAATAAAAATCACGTGGGTGGCCCCGGTGATTTTGGCTCTTGATGTTATCTGAAATAAAAAATTCTTGATAATTCTTAATCTATAGACATGTCATTCTGGTCGGAACTACTGAAGTTAAATTTCATGGATAAATAACAAAATGGCGGACTTTGGAAAAAAACGTCCTTTTCCATTTTGTTATTTATCCATGAAATTTAACTTCAGTAGTTCCAACCAGAATGACACGTCTATAGATTAAGAATTATCAAGAATTTTTGATTTCAGATAACATCAAGAGCCAACATCATCGGGGCCACCCACGCGCCTTTTTTTCGAGGTGCCAACTTCGATCAATAATAATAATAATAAACTATTAAATTTTCTCAAAATTTTTTTTTTTGTATCTTTAATATGTAAATAAAAACATCCTAAATATCCAAAACGATTCATTTTTATTTTCCTACAAAAAAACGCCCTCCAAAAAAGACATGAAAAACGCATTCAAACTTTGAAATCCATGCTCAGACGCTCCGAGACGTTTTTACAAATATGCGTGTAACTTTGAGAATATTTGTCGGATTGACATGAAATTTTTTGTGTATATACTCAAATATGTGTACATTACGAAAATGAGTTTAACAATTTTCTTTTTAAATCCCGACTACGTAAAACTCCTTAAAAACCTCGGTATGTTTTTTCGATCGAACGACAAAATTCCGGAGAATCCTTCGACAATCGAATTATCCTTTTGACGACATTTTTCTTGCGCACAGAGATTACATTTCGAGGTTGATAACTAAAGTATAAAGTATGCAAGAGAGTTATAAAAATAAGAGGAAAAAAAAAAGAAATAAGCGAAGAGGGATATACCTCGGAGATCCTTGGCTGGAGTGTATAAATGAGAAGTTTAAACGAGTGGAAGAGCGTAATTATACGCAAAGGTGGAGGAGTACGCGAGGAAAGTTCTCGTCGCGGGAGATCGACGAGATAAGTCATCAACGCTTGTTCTCACCATCCCCGGACCCAACATGGTATGAGAGAGGAAAAACGAGGGGGGGGGGGGAATCCTTGAATCGCGACGCTCTTTACGCTTTAAAGATGAAATTTAAATAAATACAAAATAATATATATACAGGGTTTCCTAAAACTAGCACGTCGGAGTGACACGGGAATTAGATTGGCTCCGGACCTATCAGAATTAACAAATATGACCTCAGTTAAAGTCTCATGGTTTTCGAGAAAAATCGTCTTTTTTTGATTTTTTGGAAAATCGCTATCTAATACTTGTTGTTCCGGTAGCATTTCTATGAAAGTCCAAATCGTAAGCAAATCAAAGTACTCAAAATTCACACCAAATACTAAAGTGGTCAGAAACACAAATGAAAACAACGAGATAACAAGAAGAACGATTGTCTTTTTTGATTTTTCGAAAAATCGTTATTCATGATGTTGAAGTTTGCATCGTTGGAATGCAACGAAAATATATTTTTTTATACCATTCATCCCACGTAAGGTTGAATTTTCTAAGACAAGAATCGTTAAAACGTTCTTTTGGGCTCTCATTTAAGGTAGTAGTCTGGTAACTTAAGCCGATTTTCATGTCTTTTGTGGAGGGCGTTTTTTTGTAGGAAAATAAAAATGAATCGTTTTGGATATTTATGATGTTTTTATTTACATATTAAAGATACAAAAAAAAATTAGTTTGAAAAATTTTAATAGTTTATTATTATTATTATTATTGATCGAAGTTGGCACTTCGAAAAAAAAGCGCGCGGGTGGCCCCGGTGATTTTGGCTCTTGATGTTATCTGAAATAAAAAATTCTTGATAATTCTTAATCTATTGACATGTCATTCTGGTCGGAACTACTGAAGTTAAATTTCATGGATAAATAACAAAATGGCGGACTTTGGAAAAAAAAACTTTTTTTTCCAATGAAATTTAACTTCAGTAGTTTCGACCAGAATGTCATGTCTATAGATTAAGAATTATCAAGAATTTTTTATTTCAGATAACATCAAGAGCCAAAATCACCGGGGCCACCCATGCGCTTTTTTTTCGACGTGCCAACTTTGACCAATAATAATAATAATAAACTATTAAATTTTTTCAAAAAAATTAATTTTTCTATCTTTAATATGTAAATAAAAACATCCTAAATATCCAAAACGATTCATTTTTATTTTCCTACAAAAAAACGCCCTCCAAAAAAGATATGAAAATCGGCTTAAGTTACCAGACTACTACCTTAAGGACCTGGTCCTTAATGATCAAGAGAAGCGAGAGCAGTAGCGAAAATTAAAGTTTAAAAAACTTATTTTCGTTGCGTTTCAACGATGCAAACTTCAACATCATCGTTATTCTTGTTATCTCGCTGTTTTCGTTGATGTTTCTCGCCACTTTGGTATTTGGTGTGAATTTGGACGTTGGACTTTCATAGCAATGGTACCAGAATAACAAGTGCTAGGGTAGCGATTTTCCGAAAAATCAAGAAAGATGATTTCTCTGAAAAACCATGAGACTTTGGCTGAGATCATATTTGTTTTTTCTGATAGGACCAGATCCAATCTAATCCTCGTGTCACTTTGACGTGCTTGTTTTGGGACACCCTGCATATATACGTATTCAATAGTATGAAGAAGGGGGAAAATTCGTTTTTTTAACGTTTCACACATGAGTGATTGCATGTCAATTTGATCGACGCTAAGAGAAAATAATGAAATGCAATAATTTCCATCGTGTACCACAAAATACTCCAAATCTTCAAATACTTGTATGCGTGAGAATTTGTGTTTTTTTTTTTAATGTATAAAATATTTCTTCTCGTTCTAGCTTTTTCCAAAATTGATAGAAAAAAACAAGAGCTTGGGACAAAAAATTATCGGTTTTCGACCAAAAATCCAATAATAAAAATAATGGACCAAATTTGAGACGAATTCCAGGATCAGATTGTCGTTGATTTTGCTCGAAATGCCTCGTAATATCCGGTAAAAAAAAATGTATATACATTTTTTGTGTCAACGTGGTCTCCTTCGGTACGCTGTCTGTTTATGCAGATCGTCTTTCCCCTTGCCCCACCTTTTACCCATTTCTTCAGGCTCGCCAACTCATTTCATTCCGAGCTCGTTCTTTTCTTGGCATCAGGAGCGCGTGCCCGTGCGCTTCACCGAGCCCAAAGGGGAGTTAAGATCGCAAAGGAGAGATCGAATCAACTCATTTTGCGACTTGTCTTAACGAGAGCCTTTCGCCAATTCCTTATATACATACAGACGCGTTTCTCTTTTTGTATCGCCGGTTCTCCCTCCGTTCTCCAAACTTCACGAAAGACACGAGAGTCTCGCACTGCTTTCATCTTCCGCCGAGCCTCCCACGCTTTTTCTTCCCCTTCGCGGATTAACGTACCCTTTTTTTTTTTTAAATCTCTTCTCGTGACTCACACCCCACCCATCTCGCGATATTTCCTCATGTTTTATGTATTTCGGCATATTTTTTCGTTCGATCCTTTTTTCTTTTCTTTTTATTACAAGCTACGTGGAATAAATGAAATGTCAATGGCCAGAAGCCAATTTTTTTCTTTCTTTCTATTACTCCATGTGTAAAATCTTCTATTTTCGGCTATCACTGCGGTTGAAATTTGTAAAAAAAAATAGTGCAGATCGAAAGTTGCATAGTTCTTCTTCATTACGCTCACGACGTTAAAATAAATTGACGCTTATATTGACAACATTTTTTTTACAGATCATTTATGCAAATGGTCAAGTATATGTAAAAAAAATCAGAAATATTAACAAATGGCGGAGATATAACATAATAAAGAAATGTATTTTTTTTTGCGCGCGCGTTGATGGTGAAAGTTCTCGGCATCGATGTGGCTGTCTTAAAAAAAAATGAACATATATACGATTGCATAATGAATGTATCTTCAGTGTGAACCAACAATATTATTAAAAAAAAAATTATTATTATAAACATTCGAAACTTAAAATTTGTTCACTCAATTTTCTGTTGGTATTTTATTTTTCATATTTTTTTGTATCATTGAAATTTTTGTTTCTGTGGTTCACACGATGGGTGATGGTACTAAGAATATGCTGTAAAAATGTCAAAGCGATCTGTACCGTCGTTCAAGAGTTAGAACTTTCACAAGGTTCGAAAAAGTGAATCGTGCTTAAACAGTGAAGTGAAAAACGGCTTATAATTCAATCTTACCTTATTTAATAGCAATTTTTTGAATTTTTTCAATTCTATGAAGCTTCAAATATTTCTAACCGTTCAGGCTAATGGAATCAAAAATAAAATAAAGATGAAAAATTTTGAAATTTTTCGCGTATATAAGGCCTCAAGGGTATGGCCACGGTAACGGGTATAAAATCATCCGCACGATTAACAATTTTTTTCTGTATGAAAAAGTGATTTGTTTATAAAACTAATTGCGCATCTAATTAGCAATTTTTTTTGTTATACAAAATGGCCGACTACTGCTGTGTGGTTTTGGTATCTTTTTTTTTTTTGAGGCGCTCCGCGGCGTGACATTTGGCAGTCACAACTTTTGACTTAGAACAAAACAAAAAAATTCTCGTTAATCTACATCGGAATAATACCTACAGAAGTACGTACGGAATTTGAAAAATATTGTTTTTTCGAATATTGTGGGCATTTGAACTTAAAAGGTGAATTTTCAGTGAAAATTTTCCTATAAAACTGTTCATAAAATGGAAAGTTTTCAATTAATTAGAAATTCCGTACGTAGTCCTCTGCGAGATGCAATTAGAAACATAATCAAAAAATTTGAAGTCAATCGGGTAAAAATTGGCGAAGTTATTTGTCACGCAGCGTGCTCGGGTACTTTATGACCGTGCCAAAGGTACTCTTACATTATGCGGTCAAAGTCGATGAAAAAAAATACTAATTACTACCTTAACTTAACTTATTTTTATAACGATAAAGCATCGTTTAAGCAAAAAAAAACATCGATTTTTTGAAATTTCTACCGCCCACGTAGAAAAATTGTAACGGCCGAGCGTTGGGCCAAAACTGGTTGCCGTCGTGCCGGTACTGGCTGCCAGTATTGTGCCAGTACAGATTGGGTACAGGAGTGTAATAGCCGGCCGTTATACTGGCACCAACGGTCGGGCCAGTACCGGTTATTTAATTGGCCCGAACTTTGGCCCGGACTTTGGCTCTGACTTTGGCCCAGATCTGGCAAACTTCGAGCTCACTACTGGCACCAACGGTCGTACCAATACTGGTTATTTTGCCGACGGTGCAAATTACATCTCAGCGAGAAATGGCAAATTAAATAGATATCGAATCGACGTCTTTTAGACACTTTTGGCGTCTAGTGGACGCCGATCCAATGTCTATTTAAATTCTATTTCTCTCTGGGAGTAATTTATATTTCTTTTTACCACGTTACCAGATGTTTCCCAAGCAGCACACGTACGTCCAAATGATGTACTTTGGACGTAAGGACGTTCTTCGGATGTTTTTAGGACGTCCTTTGGATGTCTGTGTTGTCTGGGTTGTTTATGCATAAATGTTTGATAATTAAATGCACTTGATATATACTAAATACTCGGAGTAGTTTTTATTAATAAGAGACTAAGTACATATACAGGTCTAAAATACGTACTCAAATGTTTATAGAACAGTGTTTATAAAATATAGGCTATATGAAGCAAATATTACACTAAAAAATATTGTATTAATCGTGCAATTTCAAGTTCGGGGCAAATTATAATTCAACAATTTGGTTGTTTGAAAAATAATGGATTTTTGATCAGAATAACCTAGTCTACAATTACATTACAGAACGCAACTGTTAAAGTGAAATACTCTCAGTGTTGGCATTTTCTGTAGCCCAGTACTAAGCCTGTATCGAAGCCAGAGCTTGGCCGTATTTTATAGCCTATTTTGGCCCAGATCTGGTTATTATACCGGCCCGTAGTGCGGCCAGATTGACAACCAGTACTGACACAAGACGATATTTTATACTGACCCAAAACTTGGCCAGATTGTCAGCCAGTACTGAAACAATACTGGCTACCAAAGTTTGGCCGCCAATATTGGCCCAAAGCTGGGCCAGTAGAATTATACTGGCAATTTCTACATGGGTGTGGCCATTTCTCTTAAATTATTATTTACACAATTTGTTCACTGTCATAAGAAAATATCATTGAGTTTTCCAATCTGATCGAAGATTTACCGCGTATTGCCAATCGCAGCGGATATTTGCCGAAAATTGTAATTCTTTCCCCTTTTTTTTCGAGACCCTCCATTTGTTCCGTATCGATTTTCGTTCTGGGAAGGAAGCACCGCGAAACTCTTGCAAACGAAATATCGTATTCCGTAACAAAACCCAACGCTTTAATTAATTTACCTATATATAAATATATATGCGAAGAAAAAGTAATAATAATTGAGACATAAATGATACGTAACTCATTTGCGATTCAAGTAGCTCGCGGCAATCTCGTTGAATTTTGCGGTTCATTCTGAATTCTTCTCTTTCCACGATTTCAATATAACTCTTTTGCCTCTCGGAGATTTCTTCTTTTTTTGTTCCTTAAATTGCAATATCCCACAGCTTTGCGATTCCTCGTGCAAAAAAAGAGGTTCATCGACGCTCAGCTTTTTCCTCACATTCGCTCGTTTTATCGGTTGGAAATTGTAAAGAGGATTTTTCGCGTCGGGGGCAAAGAGGAGAAAAGCGAGGAAGAGATATTTATCTAGAGAACGAGTACGTGAGGGTCTCGAGGTGATGGCGAGGAGCGGGTGAACAAAATTTATAATATCGAATCTTGAGGTCTCGTGTACCATATTATACCTATGTGGTTGGTGCCTGCCGCGCGAGACCGCACGCGACGAGAGCCCTACTCTCCTCGAAAACGTCGTTAATATACCTATATGTGTCTAGTGGGTGATGTTAATGTAAGACATATACATGTATATACACTCGTTTGAGAGAGAGAGTGGCTCGGGAGGCTGCGCCAAGGCCGGAAGCCGAGCCGGAATTCATTCGGCCACGACTAAATCCACCCCTTGGTACATGCGGTACTCTTCCTCATATAAGCCCTTTTCCTCCGCTGTCCTATACATATATATGTGTAGCATAACGGTCGGAGCTCTGGCACTAATGAAATTATATTAACGCAAGAGACCAAACTTGCCTCTATCATGTAGTTCGCGTGGGTATGTGAGACGGGGGGAAGGAGATGGGGCTTTAGAGAGTATGAATATTACACAGTTGGTAACGCATCGACTACCGACAAACAAAAGGACGTAATTTTCATCAATTTATGCGTTAAATTCGCCGGGCTAGTACCTCAAGTTTCTTCGTGAAATTAAGAGGCTAATTTACGAGGCGGGGCCAAAAAAAAAACGGGAATTTCGTCATAATTTCTTTATTTTTTAATATTTTTAAACCAAATTTTGATCACCTTCAAAGTATTCTCCTTTGACCACAACGCACCTCTACAAACGATCCTACCAATGTTCAAAACATTTTTTAAATTCACTTATCGGGATGTTCTTTAGGCCTTCCAGCGATTTTTGTTTTACCTCCTCCACAGTGGCAAAACGCTTGGTTGCTGCTTTGTTTCGGGGTCGTATTCACAGCACCACTATTCATCACCAGTAATCACCTTGGAAAAAAGTTCAGGGTCCTCTTCGAGCTGATTTTGAAGTTCAAAACATGCCTGAAGTCGATGCTCCCTTTGCTCGTCTGTGAGAAGGCGAGGGACAAATTTGGCTGCAACTCTGCTCATGTGCAAATCTTTGGATAAAATCCTCTGAATTGAACTCCATGATATCCCAGACATCTCACAGAGTTGATCAACGGTTCGGCGACGGTCTTCGTGAATGAGAGCATTGATTTTTGTCGACGTTTTCGTCACTTCTTGGCGTTGAGGGGCGTCCTGAACGCGGTTGGTCTTCAATTGACATTTCTCCATTTTTAAAACGTGAAAACCACTCGTAGACTCTGGTATTACTTAGGGCAGCATCTCTATAATCAGTTTTAAGGCAGTCGTCTGGTCTAGAGCGAGATTTTTGACGTCATTTCTAATGTGCAATAACGTTTAAACCGTTGAAGTTGTCTCGATGAAAATTTACACGTGCATTTATTGATCCTTAGAGAATACTTGTACATTAAAAAAAAAAATTATTTTAAATATTTTCATGTAGTTTTTTACCTTGTTGCAACATGGTGCGGCGAAATCGGCGTCCACTCTGGACGATGTTGTATGCATCTGAAAAAATATATATATATATATTCTCAATCTGTATGAGTATTCTGAGCACTGGTAGCAGAATTGGTACTTCATACATTGAAATATCATTAATGAAAGTTCAACAGACCGCCATTTTGTCAAAAAATTTGTTTAAGTACCAATTCTGCTACCAGTGCTCAGAATACTCATACAGATTCAGAATATATATATATATATTTTTTTTTTCAGATGGATACAACTACAGCAAAAAACTACATGAAAATATTTAAAATAATTTTTTTTTTTATGTACAAGTATTCTCTAAGGTTCAATAAATGCACGTGTAAATTTTCATCAAGACAACTTCAACGGTTTAAACGTTATTGCATATTAGAAATGACAGAAAAAATCTCGCTCTAGACCAGACGACTGCCTTAAGCATTACAGTAGTTTCTGCGGCCGATTTCCCCAACAGGAAACAAAATTTCACAGCCGCGCGTTGCTCTCGACAATCGGCCATCACGTTTTCGCCGAAATCGAAAAAGTTGTTTCACTACAAAAATTCCCACGGGCGAACCGATGCACTCACGGCGACAGAACTTCGCACACTAACTCAGGAGACGTGTCCCCAACGGACACCTGGTCGAGCAATGGGTTCCCCCGCTCTCCCTCTCCGCCGCGGCGCAATTCCCGTTTTTTTGGGTCCCCCCTCGTATACAGGAACCAAGAGTATTGTGGTAAGAAAAAATCAGACGATTCAATAGTATCGGACTAAAGACTTTTTTTTCATTTCAAACAGTTACATGATGGAATCAAAATTAAAAAATAATATAAAACACGCTGTTCTGGGGTATTTTTTTTTCTTCACAAAGCTCCCTTTTTGTACATATGATTTACGAGAAAAAATAGTTTAAACGTCCTGACTTCCTGATAATTAAAGGTTTAATTGAAATTTTTTTTTTTTTTCACTCGTAGCAATTATTTTATTTTATGAATCACGTTTGAAAAAAAGGTTTTTTGACAATATTCAATTTAACATGTAGTGTGAAATTTGACGTTAAAGTTTTACGAAACTCTCATTACTCGAGGGAAAGAGCAAACTTTCTGTGCGCCCGACGAAAAGTCCTCTTCCATATAACTTCTGCTCTTGACGTTGTTGCGGTCATTAGCACAGCTGTTTCGACAAACTTTACAATTATAATAACGCACGCACACATGGTAATTATTGCACCGACTGCGGGCTTTTTTTTTCTTTATACAAATAACACTCGTCAATTTAATTTCTAATTTCAACTACTCGTTAATATTAATATTTATCAATTGATTAATAATTGAAATTCATCGAATCGCTTTTATCTTTAAAAAGGTCAGTTGAAAAAGAACTTAACTATAATTAATATTAATATTTAACTACTCATTAATGTTAATATTTATAAATTGATTAATAATTGAAATTCGTCGAATCGCTTTTATCTTTCAAAAGGTTATTTGATAAAGAACTTTTCTCATTTAGTGTTTAAAAAAAAAACCACTCTATAAATTGAGGAAAGAGTTTTATCGCTCAATTTCCCAATTCTCCCTTTTTTTTCTCTCTCTCTCTGCTCGTTCGACAACGTGAGTGTAACTTGACGCTGTAACGCGTAGGACCAGCGAACCGAAGAAACGCGATAACGAGAGTGAGAATGTTAAGAAAACCATCATGTATATAGACAAATGCTAAGAAGATCAGTCGAGTCAGCTTTGTATGAACCAGACTTAAGTATAAATAGATATATATATATATATATACAGGGTGTCCCAAAACTAGCACGTCAGAGTGACCCGGGGGTTAGATTGCCTCCGGGCCTATCAGAATAAACAAATATGGCCTCAGTAAAAATCTAATGGTTTTCAAGAAAAATCGTCTTTTTTTATTTCTAGGAAAATTGCTACCTATAAACTTGTTATTCCACTACCATTGCTATGAATTACTTTGGGTTTATTCATATTTTGTTCCTAAAATATGTGCCGTTTGTGTATTATGATTGGAGGTCAGATTGGCTCAGAATAAACAAATTTGACCTCAGTAAAAATCTAATGGTTTTCAAGAAAAATCGTCTTTTTTTATTTCTCGGAAAATCGCTACCTATTAACTTGTTATTCCGTTACCATTGCTATGAATTACTTTGGGTTTATTCATATTTTGTTCCTAAAATATGTGCCATTTGTGTATGGGGATTGGGAGTCAGATTAGCTCCGAATAAACAAATTTGACCTCAGTGAAAGTTTCATGGTTTTCAAGAAAAATTGTCTTTTTCGTTTTCTCAGAAAATTGCTAGCTATTAACTTGTTATTCCGCTACCATTGCTATGAATTACTTTGGATTTATTCATATTTTGTTCCTAAAATATGTGCCATTTGTGAATTAGGATTGGGAGTCAGATTGGCTCAGAATAAACAAATTTGACCTCAGTAAAAGTCTAATGGTTTTCAAGATAAATCGTCTTTTTTTATTTCTCGGAAAATCGCTACCTATTAACTTGTTATTCCGCTACCATTGCTATGAATTACTTTGGGTTTATTCATATTTTGTTCCTAAAATATGTGCCGTTTGTGTATTATGATTGGAGGTCAGATTGGGTCAGAATAAACAAATTTGACCTCAGTAAAAGTCTAATGGTTTTCAAGAAAAATCGTCTTTTTTTATTTCTCGGAAAATCGCTACCTATTAACTTGTTATTCCGCTACCATTGCTATGAATTACTTTGGGTTTATTCATATTTTGTTCCTAAAATATGTGCCGTTTGTGTATTATGATTGGAGGTCAGATTGGCTCAGAATAAAAAAAATTTGACCTCAGTAAAAGTTTCATGGTTTTCAAGAAAAATCGTCTTTTTTCTTTCCTCGGAAAATTGTTACCTATTAACTTGTTATTCCGCTACCATTGCTATGAATTACTTTGGGTTTATTCATATTTTGTTCCTAAACTATGTGCCGTTTGTGTATTATGATTGGAAGTCAGATTGGCTCAGAATAAACAAATTTGACCTCAGTAAAAGTCTAATGGTTTTCAAGAAAAATCGTCTTTTTTGTTTTCTCAGAAAATTGCTAGCTATTAACTTGTTATTCCGCTACCATTGCTATGAATTACATTGGGTTTATTCATATTTTGTTCCTAAAATATGTTGCCGTTTGTGTATTATGATTGGAGGTCAGATTGGCTCAGAATAAACAAATTTGACCTCAGTAAAAGTCTAATGGTTTTCAAGATAAATCGTCTTTTTTGATTTCTCGGAAAATCGCTACCTATTAACTTGTTATTCCGCTACCATTGCTATGAATTACTTTGGGTTTATTCATATTTTGTTCCCGAAATATGTGCCATTTGTGTATTGGGATTGGAAGTCAGATTAGCTCAGAATAAACAAATTTGACCTCAGTAAAAGTTTCATGGTTTTCAAGAAAAATGATCTTTTTTGTTTTCTCGGAAAGTTGCTACCTATTAAATTGTTATTCCGCTACCATTGCTATGAATTACTTTGGGTTTAGTCATATTGTGTTCCTAGAATATATTTGCCGTTTGTGTAATTATGGTTGGAAGTAGACAATTATACACATGTTATAAAAATTAAATAATTCATTAAATATTAATTTTCTTTTGTTTCTTTATCCTCCCACAAAGGTACTATTTTTTTTTCTTACATCCAGTTTGTTTACCGTCTTAGGTACCTACTTCGTCCGCTTTATTAGTGCCTTTCGTTCACAAACGGCTAGTCAAGGTAGTAGTATTATTTAAGTTCCTTCACCACAAAAAATAATAATTTCTACCCTGCAGCCCAGAAAACTTGCACGTGATCCATTTCTAAACTTGCATTAAACAGGCTAGTTTTTTTTAGCTAATTTCCATGTTTAGTTTTGTACATATTTTTTTCCACTGGAAAAGATCAAAGTCGGTATCAAGATTTCGATCGATATTAAAATGTCAGTAAAATTTTGTTTGTTTTTTTTTTTTTTTCGACAAATAATTAAATTGAATGGTTAAAACAACAAGATATTTTAGAATATTTTAGGAACAAAATATAAATAAACCCAAAGTAATTCATAGCAATGGTAGCGGAATAACAAGTTACTAGGTAGCAATTTTCCGAGAAATCAAAAAAGAAGATTTTTCTCGAAAACCATGAGACTTTCACTTATGTCATATTTGTTTATTCTGATAGATCCGGAGCCAATCTAACACCTTTGTCACTCGGACGTGCTAGTTTTGTATCACCCTGTAGATATGGGGTGTCGGTGGTGTCGATTCGACGACGAAGACGACGAAACAGAGAATCGATTCTCTTATCATTTCTTCGAATCTCACGAGATCTCTCGGTGTGCGTCGTCAGCTCTCGGTTCTCGAATAAAGAATAGGGAAAAGAAAAAGAATATCGCGATGATTATTATTGCTAAAGTCGTGGGAGGTAGACATAGAAATGTCGAGTTAAGGTAGTAGTCTGGTAACTCGTAAGGGCGTTTTTTTGTAGGAAATTTAAAATGAATCGTTTTGGATATTTAGGATGTTTTTATTTACATATTAAAGATACAAACAAAAATTTTTGAAAAAATTAAATAGTCTATTATTATTATTATTATTGATCGAAGTTGGCACCTCGAAAAAAAAGCGCGTAGGTGGCCCCGGTGATTTTGGCTCTTGATGTTATCTGAAATCAAAAATTCTTGATAGTTCTTAACCTATAGACATGTCATTCTGGTCGGAACTACTGAAGTTAAATTTCATGGATAAATAACAAAATGGCGGACTTTGGAAAAAAACGTGCATTTCCATTTTGTTATTTATCCATGAAATTTAACTTCAGCAGTTCCGACCAGAATGACATGTCTATAGATTAAGAATTATCAAGAATTTTTTATTTCAGATAACATCAAGAGTCAAAATCACCGGGGCCACCCACGCGCTTTTTTTTTTCGAGGTGCCAACTTCGATCAATAATAATAATAATAAACTATTAAATTTTTTCAAAAAAAATTTTTTTTGTATCTTTAATATGTAAATAAAAACATCTTAAATATCGAAAACGATTCATTTTTATTTTCCTACAAAAAAACGCCCTCCAAAAAAGACATGAAAATCGGCTTAAGTTACCAGACTACTACCTTAAAGTGGGCGATTTTCTCTTATATCCCACATTCTCTTCACCGCTCGATTTAAGAGAATCGCGTGAGTGGAGAAAAATTTGTCCTCTCAACAGAAAAATTACAGCTCTTGCGTCTCCCTAATAAGTATGTACTCGCCGGAGGCGGGGGGGGGGGGGGGGGGGGCAGTATTTTAGTGCATAAAACGACGAACGAGGGATATCCTCGGTCTCGAAAGTACAAAATAAAGAGATAGGGTGTCCTCCGTTCCACACTATGCCACACGCAGTGTCAAATCATCCTCTTATCGTTCCTTCACAAAAATACAAGTGTTAATCTCGTCCTATATATATATACATATATCTCGTTGAATACACACCTCGTTTCTCCCTTTTTCGTACACTTTTACGGTCTCGTACACTCGAGGCCTCTATATGTACAGGCGTGTTAAAAAATAACTAAAAAGAAAAAATGATTTCTCTCGCTCGTTTCACGATCCTACCCGCTATCATTTCGTTCATTGAACGTGTATTATTCAAAAATACAATACATTTCTAATAATTGAAATAATTTTAACGACCCCCACGTTAATTGATATTGTTAAAAAAATATATATATATATCAGTTCATTCATTATTAGTTCATTTGTTGCAGCAAAACGAATGATAATTAATGCAAAAAAAAAACAAAAAGATTGAAAGGTTACAATTGAAAAATGTATTTTTTTGAAATGACTGTACATCTTTAAAAAAAAACTGCTTTATACACACGAAAAGTGCAGTAATTACGGATGATTGAGAGCATACATTGATTCGTTCATACGAATGTAGTAAAAAAGAGAAAAAAAAAGGTTCTGCATATATGAAACAGCACACCCCTCTGCTAATACCCTTGCTCATATTTTCAATACCTATATACACCAATCCTCTTATTCATACGTATCTCGAATCGTATCATGTCTTTCACGCCAACGGGTTATTATATTCTCAAATACAAAATGGCCACTTATATATATTATCGTTATGTACATATATATATATATATATGAAAAGTTCTCGAGAGGCTAGAGATTGTATAAATCGATGTGCTATCAAACAAAAGGATGCAACACATCTAATGTCAAGAGTTAAATGAGGCGAATTACGCCCTTATGTTCGTAAAATGCATTATGAAAGCAAGAAGAGCTTGGCCGTAGAGCAATAAGAGCAGATGGCCAAGCTTCCATTTATATACTCTCGTTCCCAAAAGCACCAAGGAATTACCAACTGCGCTGCAGTAAGAAGAGGCCCCTGGAGAGAGGAGCGGTAGCTCTGAAAATCTTTGGCACACGAGAATTTCCTCGATCTCTATTCTTTTTTTTTCTTTTTTTGGCAATGAACATTTTTTCTTTAGTCACCCCCGTTCAAACCGAGAGAGTACTTTGTACCTTGCACTCATTTTCCTTACTTTTTTTTTAGTCCTCGTAACGTGCACTCGAGGCATTGCCAAATTCCTTTTTCTACAATTTTTATCCTTTCACGAACACTTGCCTAAATACTTATTTATTTTCCCCTATGTCCTTTTCGGTTTTTTTTTTTAAGGGAGAACAACTAGTCCGACTGCTCAAACAGAAAGTTGATTTTCGGAAATTTATTGAAAGAAAATTGCTGCATCGATTGTTCTGAATTTTTTATGATATATTTGTGTATAAATTATGTATATACGGTAATTTTTTTGTATGAAAATATTCAATTTTCAGCGACTTATGTGCCATCTCCTGAGTCTACAAAAAAAATAGTTCTCCCACTGCTACAGTGATTGCGGCCTTAGGAGTGCCTGAAATAAAATAAAAACAACAATCCGTTAAACTAGAAGGTATTGCCTGTACAATGACGCAGAGTTGTGAAAAAAATTAATAAAATCCAAAAAAATGGCGGTGTTTTGAAAAAAAGTTCTAAATTACACTTAAAAGTCTGATGGTTTTTGCATGGCAAATTGACAGTTTTCATTCAATCGAAAAACTGGAGGGTCATTATATGAACAAACAAATAGTAAATACGTTAAAATAAAATTCAAGTCGATCGGATGATTTGTTTTCGAGTTAGAACTCCAGCAAATTTGACAAATGTCGTTTTGCGAAAAACCCGTTGAAAGATAAAAATGTTTTTGCTTACCGACGAGCAGTTGCGCTTTAGAAGGCTGTACTTTAAAAATTATTTGAGATCCGCACTTGAAATTTTAGTATGTTATTCTTGAAGGTATAGATTAAGATAGTAGTCTGGTAACTTAAGCAAATTTTCATGTCTTTTTTGGAGGGCGTTTTTTTGTAGGAAAATAAAAATGAATCGTTTTGGATATTTAGGATGTTTTTATTTACATATTAAAGATACAAAAAAATATTTTGTTGACAAAATGTAATAGTTTATTATTATTATTATTATTGATCGAAGTTGGCACCTCGAAAAAAAAGCGCTTGGGTGGCCCCGGTGATTTTGGGTCTTGATGTTATCTGAAATCAAAAATTTCCATAATTCTTAATCCATAGACATGTCATTCTGGTCGGAACTACTGAAGTTAAATTTCATGGATAAATAACAAAATGGTGGACTTTGGAAAAAAAAACTTTTTCCCAAAGCCCGCCATTTTGTTATTTATCCATGAAATTTAACTTTAAAGTTAAATTAACTTTAAAGTAAAAAAAAACTTTTTCCAAAGTCCGCCATTTTGCTATTTATCCATGAAATTTAACTTCAGTAGTTCCGACCAGAATGACATGTCTATAGATTAAGAATTATCAAGAATTTTTGATTTCAGATAACATCAAGAGCCAAAATCACCGGGGCCACCCACGCGCTTTTTTTCGAGGTGCCAACTTCGACCAATAATAATAATAATAATAAACTATTGAATTTATTCAAAAAAATTTTTTTTTTGTATCTTTAATATGTAAATAAAAACATCCGAAATATCCAAAACGATTCATTTTTATTTTCCTACAAAAAAACGCCCTCCAAAAAAGACATGAAAATCGGCTTAAGTTACCAGACTACTACCTTAACGAAATTTGTAAAAAAAAAGTCGATTTTTTAAAAGTGTCACACTAGTGACCTCCCTTAAGGTTTCTCCAATAGTATCATTATTTTGTTTTGACAATCTTTCTGACAATTTCGCTTTTAATAATTTAAGCTCGACACAAAAATACATAACAATTTCTGTATTTACCGACAATATGTATTTATATATATATATATGTATTTACCCAAGAGATTCACTAGAGGCATTACCAAATTCATTTTTCTACAATTTTTTCTCTTCACGAACACTTGCCTAAATATTTATTTATTTTCACCTATGTCCTTTCGAGTTCTTTTAAAGGTTCGTCCCTTTCTCCAACAGTACTATTTGTCTCTTTTTACAATCTTCTAAACATTAATTTTCAATTCATTTTACAATGCTTTCCGACAATTTCGCTTTTAATAATTTGAGCTCGACACAAAAATACATAACAATTTTTTATTTACCGACAATATGTATTTATATATGCATATTTTTGCTTTACTACTATTTTTTTTTTTTTACAATCTTTCTTCTAAATAATAATTTTCAATTAATTTTACAATGCTTTCCGACAATTTCGCTTTTAATAATTTAAGCTCGACACAAAAATACATAACAATTTTTTATTTACCGACAATATGTATTTATATATATATATATATATGTATTTACCCAAGAGATGCATTATAGTCTCTTTCGTTTCGCTTCGGTGCGGTAATTGTACTGCGTTTACTTTTCACGGGTAGCAGCGTTAAAATACGGTATAATAGGTGCCCGAAAGTTTTGTTACTCTCTTGGGACGAGCGAGAAACGTTGAGAGCAAACTTTTCGCACCGACCATTATATATATTCAGTGTGTACTGCTTCGTATATATGGCTTCCCTTAATATTTAGTATACGAGTATATATATGCATAGAAATTTTTCTCTGGGTTGAATATAATCGACGAATATTGCGGTGACGTTGTACGACGACGAGTCCGTAATTAAATCTTGCCAGTCGTCGACGCGGATCTCTTTTCTTCGATCTCCTCCGTTTTCCACCCTCCTTCCTGTGCAACGTTCTCATTCTTTCTCGCGTTCATCTCTTTCTCTCTCTCTCTCCTCTCTGTCGTTAATATTCTCTCGAAAAACCCCCCCTCCGCCGCGGTATGAAAGGGTGAGGAGACAGAGAATAGGGGCGTTTTCATCATTCATTCATTTTAACGTTGCTTGAGCGGAACTCGAGAGGCGAGAATCCGCGGTTGAGGAACTTTCGCGAATCAAGAAACGAACGATATTATACTCGGTTATTATTATCATTATAACAAAAAAAATAAATAATAAGTAATTGAAGTTTGTGATTTGTTTTTTTTTGTACCATTGTTTGGGCTCTGATACAACGAAACGTAACACAACGTTGTTAAGCACAGTTTTGTGTTAATAGTAGTTGATTAAATTATTATTAAAAAAAAAATGTATTTTACAAAAAATGTGATAAGTCTATTTTTATCGCCGTTTTTCAGGTTTTTGTTGTTGTTGTTTCTCATTGCTGATAAATTCGACAGTATTTTTCATTGGGGTTCCAACGATTTTAAATAAGTTGATTCATTAATTCACAAACAAATGAGTGATACAAAAATTCAATTAACGCGCACCGTTTGTATGTTTTTTTTTGCTTATTAAGGTAGTAGTCGGGTAAATTAAGCCGATTTTCATGTCTTTTTTGGAGGGCGTTTTTTTGTAGGAAAATAAAAATGAATCGTTTTGGATATTTAGGATGTTTTTATTTACATATTAAAGATACAAAAAAAATTTTGTTGAAAAAATTTAATGGTCTATTATTATTATTATTATTGATCGAAGTTGGCACCTCGAAAAAAAAGCGCGTGGGTGGCCCCGTCATTTTGGCTCTTGATGTTATCTGAAATAAAAAATTCTTGATAATTCTTAATCTATAGACATGTCATTCTGGTCGGAACTACTGAAGTAAAATTTCATGGATAAATAACAAAATGGCGGACCCCTTCTTTGCTAAAATAAAAGGACTTTTTTTTTCCAAAGGCCGCCATTTTGTTAGTTATCCATGAAATTTAACTTCAGTAGTTCCGACCAGAATGACATGTCTATAGATTAAGAATTATCAAGAATTTTTTATTTCAGATAACATAAGGAGCCAAAATCATCGGGGCCACCCACGCGCTTTTTTTTCGAGGTGCCAACTTCGATCAACAATAATAATAATAATAATAAACTATTAAATTTTTTCGAAAATTTTTTTCTTTGTATCTTTAATATGTAAATAACAACAATCCTAAATATCCAAAACGTTTCATTTTTATTTTCCTACAAAAAAACGCCCTCCAAAAAAAACATGAAAATTCGCTTAAGTTACCAGACTACTATCTTAAGGGATATGGCCACGGTAGCGGAAATAAAATCATGTGGACATTTGACAATTTTTTGTGTATGAAAAAGTGATTTATTTATAAAACTAATTACACATCCATTTAGTATAAATATCAAGCTAATAAAAAATATTTTTTTTGTGTTTTTTTTTCATTATACAAAATGACCGACTGCTGCTATTTTCTTTTGGTATCTTTCTTTTGAGGCGCTCCGCGGCGTGACATTTGGCATCCACAATTTTTGACCTAAAAGAAGAAAAAGAAAATTCTCGTTAATCTACATCAGAATATCTAGAGGAGTACCTACGGAATTTGAAAAATATTGTTTTATTCGAATATTGTAGGCATTCGAACTTAAACGGTGAATTTCCAGTGGAAAATTTCGTATAATACTGCTCATACAACGAAAAGTTTTTAATTAATCACAAATTCCGTACGTCATTCTCTGCGAAATGCAATTAAAAACATAATTTTTTAATTTGAAGTCCAGTCATTACGTCGAAAAAAAACGGGTTAGAAAGGAAAATGAACTGAAAGTGCTGATTTTTGGATATTGTGTGGAGGGGGTTTAGAAAAGCTTAACTTCAAATTGTCAACCAAGATTTCCTATTTGCATTCTCCGCCATCTTGAAAAAAGGGTTAAATGTTGTTTTTTTGCAATAACTTGGCTCTCCGTCGAGATACGAAAATTGCGATGGGATACTTTTTTGTTGCTTTTTTTACGCTCTACAATTTAGGTCATATAGATTTTTCACCTACCGTTCATCGTTGTTGAGGTATCGAACGAGAAAGTTAAAATATTTTTTTTCTACAAAAACCACCAAAATATTTTTAAAGATTGTTAAATATAATTTTACAGTTTTTTGTCAAATTTACGTAAAAAACTATCTAAGAAAAAAGTAAGTTAGTAAAAAAGCAAACATATGAAAAAATATATATATATACATATTTTCATATGTTTCACAGTCGCGGCTCATTCTTGCCGTCTCCTCTTTGTGCGGTGATTCGCACGTTGTTCATGCTCGCCCGACGATTTATATACATGTGTGTATATAAATGTGTACAGCCAAAAACAAGTTTCACTACCTGAATTTTTTACTTTTTCGTTCGATATCTCAACAACGATGAACGGTAGGTGAAAAATGGATATGACCTAAATTGTAGTGCGTAAAAGAAGCAACGAAAAAGTATCCTATCGCAATTTTCGTATCTCGACGGAGAGCCGAGTTATTGCAAAAAAACAAAATTTAACACTTATTTCAAGATGGCGGAGAACACACAGGAAATCTTGGTCGACAATTTGAAGTTGAGCTTTTCTAAGCCCCCCCCCCTCTCCACACACACACACAATATCCAAAAATCAGCACTTTCGGTTCATTGGCCTTTCCAAATGTATATAATGACTGGACTAATACGGTGAGAGTCGATGAAAAAAATGTTTCTCGCTATAAATCGAATAGTAACTTATTTTTACGATAATAAAGCATCATTTAAGTAAATTAAAAAACATTGATTTTTTGAAAATTCTACCGTGTCCACACCAGTTAAACACCAGCCTTTATAAGTAGCGTTCTTTCGTGATTCTAATAGGGAGAGGTACTTTTTTTTTTCTTTTCCTAATACGCGAATCTGCGACGTTGCAGCAGCCTTTTTCTCGGTTCTCTTGTGAAATAAGCCTCTCTCGTCGCACGAGCAAAAGAGGAAAAGCTTATACAAAGAGAGAGAGAGCCAGAGAGAGAGCGAGAGAGAAAGAGGAGGGCGAGAGACGAGCGCGATGGCCTCGTCGTAAAAGATAAGAACATATTGCCCGGTATTACGTACGAATCTGGTCGCGGGAGAACAGCTTCTTTTTCTTCTCGCGGGTGGAAGAGATAGGGATAAGTATGATAAAAGGAGAGACAGAGAGACGGCACAGAAGCGCGACATCGTTCCTCGACATCCAGCCAAAGCTCTCTCTCCTCGTGGAATATAACGGACCCCGGGAATAAAAGAACGTATATATATTTATATAGCTGCTTCTA